>FAPJ01009467.1:0-11057 GCA_001485985.1 Heliconius ethilla aerotome | reverse complement strand
AGTCCTTGTATATATATAGATAACCGTACCTACAGCAAATTATATCAGTACTTAATATAAGAAATATTTTCATTTCCTCACTCACGACTCTGGGAAGCGGGGGGTTTAGTTTATATTAGAAATAAGCTAACCTATCAGTAGGCAGTAGCTAACGGGGAAAATTATTGAAGCTGAAAATATATCACAATTTTCCGTTTCCTCACCACATATAGGCAATACCTGTGTAAAGATTAGATATTATTTGACATACCGTTTAATATTTTCACGCCTCATATGAAGTCGTATCCATTTTGATGTAATTCTCTAATGGACGCGGCAAATACTAGACGGCACATCAATATTTAGAATAATTTGGACGTGTGATGTCATTGTGTACCTCGTGTACTCGTGACTTTATATTTTTATAACACTTGGTTCGTCGCCATTAAGTACATTTGCTATAAAAAAATGTATTAAAAAAATTTCGGTCAAGTGCGAGCTGGAAGGAAGCATCGGAGGTTATGTACCATTCGTTTGATTTTAGGTCAACGGGAAGTAGGTACAATGTTTATATAAACTAAAATTTGTTGTTGTGTGCGCTCAATTTGTACGAACAATTAACTACAAATATTTGTAAATTTGCTATGTTTTTTTCAGTAATATAATAAATATTCATACGAGTTTTTGAGAAAAAGGGTCTTAGCAGATGAACAGTTCGACAGTCATACAAGAAAATATCCTAACAAAAAAGTCCATAAAGATTTTTTTTTCTTTAGAGGAACGAAACTATAATAGGGTGGAAACTAAATTTTAAATTATCGTATTTACTTTATCCTAATGGATACGAGAATGGACTAGAAATAGGCTTCGCCTACGTTGTATAATGGAAAAGGAATTTAACTAGGAAATTTGCCGAGACATTCTAATCACTAAATCAATGCCGTCATAGAACACTTCTGGGAACATGGACACACATGGAAATGGGTCCAGTTGAAGAGTAATAGTAGTAATTTATTAATTCGATTATTTAGAGTCCCATTCGGAACCTAAGGATCCTAAATATTTATTGTCCAGTGACAATTGATATTGAGTGACACGACACTAAGAAATCGAGTTTTCATCCGTACCTAATTGTCGCTTGTCGCCTACTTATATATAAAATGGCGAGGCTGCAAAATTATTATTAAAGACTCATTAAATTTTATTTATACATATATGTATATGGAGGCTTGTCGTTATGTACTTTTATTATAATACACTTAAATCAAGGCCACAAGCTGGTATTTAGGATTTACCACATGACTCGACAATTTTGTAGTAAACACTAATGTGATTTTGAATGTGGAGGAGATGGAGGTGTTATTTGTTTAATTTTTTATAAAAAATTTATAATGAGAGGCAAAGCATTGAATTTCTATGAAAAAACCTAGGGATTAATTAAGATTTAAATATAAACATACAAAAGTGCAAATAAAGGGGGTAAGATGTCGTTAGATTCGGTGAGCCCACTCTAGAATAGCCCATCCAGGAATTTTCAATTGCCGTCTTTTCATTGCCCTAATGAGCTGGTGGCCCTGAACAAGTGATTTTTTGACACATTTCAAAGGCAGAATTGCTTTTCAGATGCATTGATGACAGAAAAGTAATAGAACATGAATAAAAGGACACATTTTATTTATTTTAGAAACAACTACTCTAAAGTAATAATGGCGTCAATATTCCTATGATAAAGATATATTTTGAAGGTTAATGAGATTTTTATGTAAATTTTAAACTTGAAAAGCTTATTTGTTATTATAATTACTGTTATTTGTTATTTCAGCTGTACATCAAACTTTACTGGAAAATTCTTCAATAATCAATTGTTACAGCTGGAACAGCGTCTGATTGTAATGGCAACGGTTGTGGATTCGAATCTCACTCGGAAGAATGAACTATTTACAATTTTTCGCTCTAGTATTAACTAGCAAGACAGCGCGAAAAATAAGGAACGGACTTGGGGTGTGTTGACACTACGCAAGTATAATAATTTATTAAAATTGTATTAAAACTTTTAGCGTACTTGGTTAGAACATACCTATGAATATTGTCGAATAGTAACTTTATTTTGATAATACTGGTAGGTGGCAAGAAGGTTTTTTAGTAAGTAATTCCTGTTTTTTCAACTACATTAGTAGATGAACGTCGGAACCTTACGAAACGGAAATTATAATAATTTAAATAAAACCAATTCCCCAAACGAGAATGGAACCGACAACAACGACGCAAAATCCGTTTAAAAGTCTAACGTGGTCTAAGGATGACCTAATTGTGTCTTATTTAAAATGACAAATACTTTACATCCTATATTGTAAGAAAACGTACTTGAAGTTTAATCGAACAAGGATTTATGAGATTTCTAAGAACATGAATGAACTTAAAGACTATTATCAATAAAAATGTCCATACCCTGTATTGTATTGTAACATTCTAAGAAGCAATAACTTAGCTAGAATATTATATAAAATATACAATTTAAGGTATGAGATTATCAGACATGTATCAGGACTCTGCTTCTTTAGTTACGACCCCTATTGGCGACATCAAACCCTTCCTGGTTATAGTTGGGTTTCACCAGCGCTCGGTCTTTTACCCGTTCTCATTCAATATGTTAGATGTCTTCTGCTCACATATGGACTAGCCTCTATGGCTGATAATGATGCTGGAGTCAAAAATTAACATCTGGTAGGGTACGCACGGCTTAGGTATAGTGGTCTTAAACAGTTCAGGTACCTTGGACCTCTTATGCACGAGTCCGTCTCTTAAGCATCAAATGTATTGATGAGAGCTCATTGGTGATGTCCGCAACCGCAGAATATTTAACTTGTTTTTTTTTATTTTAGAAAAAAGTATGGTACCTTCGTCTCTTCGTCAATTCGTCTTCGTCATTATTGCAGCAAATAAGTGATTTGTAAACCTCAGACTAACCATAATATACGTAGTATGTATGATCGACCTTGTTTTTTTATATTATTAAAAATCTCTGTATATTATTAAGAAATCCTTATATGAAATAATGATTAATGGTCGCCGGTCGGATAGGCTTTTGATTAGTATGTGTTATTATGGTCACTATATTACGAAATAAACTTTTTAGTGATACATGTCAGTGTGATGTGTCACCGTGAATTATACCTATATTTTTCGGATTTTTTTATTTCACAGATTTTTTATTTAAATTAGTTTCTATAAAATAAAATTGTAAAAATTCACACTTTGAATATTTTGGATGTTTTCATGGAGTAGAGAGATAAGTGTTTATTTCTAGAAAATGAATTATTTTATTAATATTAAGTTCCCCATACCAACTTTATATGCAAGGTTAGCCGTAAAGCAAAAGTTTCAAGAAATTGGTTGTTGATATACATAGTCAAATTATATTATCAAAATATTAAATCAGTGAAAATTTGTTATTACTTACAAATTTTTAATTCTCATTTACAAAATCTCATAACGACAGAGCCTTATTTGTAAATTTAAAATATAGAACAATAAAACGATAATATTATTTGTTTTAGTATAACGTATTTTGTATCAAGTTACAGATTTTCAGATCTACATAGGGAAATATAGATAAAAAATAAATAATATTTGTATACAATCTTTCGCTATTCTCTGAAAATATTATAAAGCGCCATCTATTTAAAGTTAGAAAAACTAGCATATAAGGTGGTTTCTAAAACAAAAATTCGACAGCACTTGTTCACAAAATCATACTAGATGGCAGTGTAGTACTACGAATATTATTGACACAAGCTGCTGCGCAGGGGCACAAGTATGTGACTGTAAACGCGACTGATTGTGGGTTTGATCCCCACTTGACAAATTGAAACATTTATTTAAAATTATTTTATTTCTTCGCTCAGGTGTCGAGGCAAACCTCGGCGTTGAGTTCCGCCACTCGACACGCAATGCCTCCAAAATTCGGTGGAAAATGGAGAACGCAGTGTCATAATACCAAATTCTGCCAATTTTTTAAATAAAAACGTTATAAAGACACGGGCACCAGTCAGGTGAGATGTTTTTCTTAATAAAAAAATATTAAGCACATTTTAGAATAATATATAACAAATAAAATAATATATTATATACCGCCATCTATGTAGAAATTTTCTTACTCACAAGCTTATACTGTCATACCAAAATAGGTGGCGCTAGCGGTATGATAATTTTATCACATCCATTTATAGGGCTTCATCCTTAAATTTTAACTAAAAACTAATATATAGTAAACAGTAAGTATATATATATATATATTGAGGAGATATATCATGTCAGAAGAAAAACATGAAAATATTCTAGATATTCATTTGATTAATTTATTATTATTACTTTCAGTACCAATACAATCAACACAGTGATTATACCTACTACTGCCAGCTTTATAGCCAAAAGCTTCGAATAATTTAAGAATTGTTTAAGTGTTCTTCCACGTTAAGAAATAAAAAATATATTTTAGAAAACATGTACAATTTTAATTGGCTTGGCTTCCAAGAGACGAGGTGCGGGTTCAAATCCCGTTGCCTTAAAATTGTTATACGTTTTTAAATAGAATTTTGTTACACCTAACTATTACATGCAATATATGTTCAATTTATAGAATATTAGTTAGTTAGTTTTTCGTTTAAAGAGACACAAAGGTACTACTGTATACGAGGGTAGTGGGTTCGATTCCCCAATTGGAGAATGAAATATTTAACTTTCATTTGCTCGCTCTAGTAATATACGGAACGGAGTGGCTTAACACTAAGATGCCACGTCCTATCTTACTTACCCTGCTATGTACGAGATACAGTGTGAAGTTAAAATAGAAAAACAAAAAGTTTTACTCTTGTAATATTAATAACCGATTTATTGCAACATTCTAATTAAATTTGTCACCATATCACTACAGTTAACTCAGGAAAATTTCTATAAGTATTGATAAATTATTATTAATTTTAGAAAGCTACTTGCGGATTGGAAATAAATTAATAAATCAATGTTTGTGTATCCAACGGGGTTAAAGCACACATTGCTGAAAATAAATTATTGAGTTTTAGATGCCGTTCTGGCGTAGGGCACAGTATCTGGCTGCAAACGAGACAGTAGTGGGTTCTTTTTTCACTTGATGCAATGAATAAATTAAATTTCATCTCCCCAGTCTGGTTAAAGCGCAGTTGAGCTCTGTCACCACTCTTACCACCAAGTAAAATGATAGTTTTAGTTTTTCTTTTCGTTTGTCCTTGTTCTTTTCGATTGTTTTTTTAGCTTCACGCTGTATCCCGAACTTAACAGGGTAGGCAGAAGGAACCAGGGAAGCTAGTGTTAAAGCACTCCGTTCCCATTAAAACATTTCCGTTCCCCCCTTTCCGTCGAATTCTGGAGGCATTAGTGTATTACGCACTCTTGTTCCCCTGCGTCACGACAGCCACAATTGTTTTGATTGTAAGCCATAATTTACCTCTCCAGTTTACTAAGGTTTAGTTTTTTTTATGGAAAAGGACAAGGCAAACTAGCTTTCGGATCACCTGATGGTACGTGATCACCGCCGCCCATGAGCCCGTGTAACACCAGAGGAGCTACAGGTGCGTTGTCAGCCGCCAAGGTGGAGATAGACGTGCTTTTTGAAAGTACTCATATCGTATCGACCTGGAAATACTGCCGCGGGTAGGCCATTCCACAGTTCCGTGGCGCGTGGAAGGAAATTCCTACGAAACCGCACAGTAGTGGAGTGCCACATATCCAGGTGGTGTGGATGATGTTTCAGCTTGTGACGAATTTTCTAACCTAAAGGCATTAAACAATAAGAACATAATAAAGCTGCATTTGCGCTGCTTCATTTTCATAGGTAAACGAAACTAACCAATTTTGATATTATCTTAACACTAGTTTCATTAGTTACTTTGATAAAAAGCGTTAAAATAAAAAAGTGCGAATTGGACTCGCCTATCAAGAATTTCATACAAAATACATAAATACTCTTGCTCGTATCTTTTGATTGCGTTAACTTAGAAGCTTGATTTTTTCTGTAGGTGGGTACTTTAAGGGACTTGTAGGTACTGTACTTTGTTTCTTACCTCCCCGCAATCTCGAGATGTCATCAATGTCAATGGTCATGAGAGACGAACAATAAAGTGATCCTATTAGAGTCTCGTTTTTACTTTTTGAGGTAAGCAATCGTAAAAAACGAATTAGAGCTCACAACGACACGTTCCAATTACCTACTAGAGAAAATATATTTTGGACTCTCGCATATTTTTTTTTGTTTGTTTCAACATTGCTGAAGTAAGGCTGCTATTATACATTTCTATAAATTTTGAATAAACTTAGAAATCATAAATATTTAGAAAAGTACAAGAATGAAAAAGAATTTATGTTAAAAATCATATTTTATTAAATTAAGACTTCTATCAAAGAAGGTAACTAAGTATACTGATTCACATTGCTAAAAAATAATAATGAAGACAAAGGTAGGTGTTTAAAAGTAAATGTACATATATTTTAAATAAAATAAAGAAAATAATTGAATTTTAAACTTTTGATAAAAAAAATTAAATACATAATTTTTTTTCTAATAAATAAAAAAAACTAATACCAACCCTTTCACCATCCGCGTCTACGACGCTACGCCTCTACGCGCTACGAGGGGCGGGGGGAGTGGGCGTGGCCGGCCGGCCCTTGCTGCCGGAGCGAGTCCGCCTCCGCCCGTCAGTGTCGTGCTGGCCGCCGATCGGGTGACACGTGTGTATTGCTGTGCTAAGTTTGACAGTTTCGTGTGTTTGTGTGTGACATGTTGGGAGAGTCGGGTGTTTAGGACATGTCGCGAAGGAAACAGAGCAACCCTAAACCTTTGAAACGTAAGTGTTATTATTTTGAAAAAAAAAAGCAATACAATTTTAAGTCAGACAGCAACAGATTCTTATAAGAATCCTTAAGTTTTTTGTTGTTATCTGAATTTTAAAATGTATCATAGAATATATTTAATGTATAATAATCTCGTATGAACATTATTGAGAAATTAATCCCTATATTGATATGAAGAAAATTCTTTAAATTATTAAACTTGCTTATCAAATCATCAATACATTATACTTGTAGACACGAGTAAACAAAATAACTCGATTCTTTAATGTTTTCAACGTTTAAGATAATATGTACAAATATTTTGGACAGAAGTGTACCGTATCCCCCTGGCTATAAAGTCGGTTTTTTCAAAGCAACCACATGGCTTGCAGTGTAGGCGGCATAATTTGAACAACATAAAAAATGTTTTTTTTCCTATTAGGTATGTTATATTGTAATACTACATCTACTTCAGTAAATATTCTATACTAATTTATACTAGTCTAGATTAATTGATAGGTGAATTTAGAAATAGATTTCATTTAGATTATTAATGTTTAAGTTACAAGTCTTTTGAAAAATGTTTGCAATTTTGCTATTATATTGTCATAAAACGTAAACATATCTATTTTTTCGCATTAACATTGTAAATATAATTGAACTAGTTTTCACTCGCAACATTGTTTGCGTGGACTTTAAGACGTAAAAGCGAAAATCCCGTTTTCTCTCGTTCCCGTAGTATTTTTCTTACTTCTGATATTACTCTCTTGTCGAGTGACCAATACGCTAAACTGCAGAAACCTAACTTCAGGGCGGCCACGACTCGTTAACCGCACTCTACATCTCTACATGCCAACATTCACCTATGCATTGTCTGTCAGTCACTGAGTAACAGAAGAGTTTTGTCACTCCACTGCTGGTAGATAATCTTATCGTTATATGATAACTTTATAATATTTTTTGTTATTATAAAGATATTTGTCATTCTACAAATGAATAAAATTAAAAAGTTACTATCTTTTACAGTTCATATTTTTTATGCCTACTATTTTTCAAAATTAAACTATGAAGTAATTTAAAAAATATATATATTTTTTGATAAAATATTATGTATTTAATTATTTATTCATACCATTTGAATCAAAATTATAATAAAGACATTGAATTTAATATTTTATATTTATCTTAAAGTTCACTAATAAATTGAATTATGAACTTTTTCATTTTATTACTAAAAATTAAACTAAATTATTATTAGAAGTAAAATTTGATGAAAAAACGAGGATGTTGGTGATGACGACCTAGTCTTTACTAATAGAAGTCAAATAAGAATATAATGTTGCTTCTCTATATAATAAGTATAATTAAAATACTAACAAAAGATATAGTAATTTATAATCATATTTTACTATAGCAATTCTGCTACAATATATAAAACTTTGCAGGTTCCTGCAAAGTATCGTTATTAAATACTATTCAACATTATAGACTCTTTCATCAGTGTTTAAATTATGAATAATTTTCGGAAGTAGAATATAAAAATAATATATATAAAATATTTTTTGTTTTAAGATGCAATCATAAAAATTGTTATCATTATTATATATTTTAAAGTTGGTACCTACTTATAATTTGTATATAGGTACTTATCTATTATTGATTCTTTAAATTGAATTAAGTCTAGCTTCTTTTAGTCCAGTCTAGCTTCAGATAGGCTGGGGAACCTAGTGTCATAGCACTCCGTTTCTGTTTTCCACCCAATATTAGAGACTGCGTGTTGAGTGGCAACACTCAACGCCGCGCTCTGTCTTGCTACAGCGTGAAAATCGAATCTACATCCGTCGCGTTTTCAATTAAAATATCTGAAAGTATATAATTTTAAAATGTAACTTATGCAACACTTATACTGACTGTATTAAACATAGAAGATATTGATTGCATTAAGTAAATATTACAAATCACTTGTTGCTTGAGTTTTGATAAGTAATAATCAAATATATTACTCATTTATAATAAAAATAATGATTTTTTTGCATTAAAAATAGGAATTCGGCGGAAAGTGTCTTAATGGGAACGGAGTTGAAACGAACAGATGGAACCTGGGAACCTAGTTTTAGGTTCCCAGGTTCCATCTGTCTACACTGCTATGTGCGGGACATAGCGTGATGCTATAAATATAATAGGCATTACAAATAGAGATTAATATAGTAAAAAACCCGCCAAGTGCGAGTCGGACTCGTATGAATTTTTCCGTAAAATTCATTATCTGTAAAAACGCTAAGAAATAATTGTTATTTTTGTATGGGAGCCCCCTTAAATATTCATTTTATTCTGTTTTTTAGTATTTATTGTTATATAGTAAAATATAACCAAAACAAAACCTCAAAAACTTGATTTTACCATTCAGGTTAAGTTGTAAACAGTCATTTATGTCGACTATAATAAATTTAATTGTATTATATCAAATTAATTCAGTTTTATTGATACATTATAACATGCTTACATATTTTGTGTATAATATTTTTTATTTAAAAAATATTTGTTAGTTCTTTCTGTTAAAACACGCACCTAAGTATTAGAATTAAATTATAGTTACCTACATATTTGTAAATATAATCGGTCATTTATTTTTTTTCCTCAAGTGTGAGTCAAGGAGTTATCGAGTGACTCGGGAATGACTTGGGAAATAACAATCAAAAACAAAACCCCCATTTACTTTGCAAACCAACCATTATGGGAAGGAAATTATGTTTTTAATTTACAATTGATGCAATATTGCAAAATGAAATAATATCTAATAGTCTAATTATTTTAAACTATTAGATATTTTTATTTATTTTTTTATAGATTATGATCGGGTTTTTGTTTTAGTTTTAATTTTTATTCAAATTGTGTCTTTTTTTTCTTTTTTTCATTGTATAAGATTTTTTTTATAAGTTGTCATTTCAGAGAATGGTCTGTATTGTTTTTGTTCTTTTCTTTTAATAATTTTCATTAGGGCATAATAGGTTAGCCTTTAAGTGGGGTATACATTTTATGTTACAAGTGTTTTAAGGTTTTTGTTTTGGAATAAGAAATATTATATGTATATAACGAGCGATTTTCTCGGTGAAAAAATAAAAATAAAATTATCCTAATGTAATTTGTATTGGTTTTGTAAATAAAATAATAATAAATAAATAAATAAATAAACGTTGGTTTCCTATTAAATAAATTAATAAACAAAATATTTTTTACAAAGACAAATTAATTAAATTAATTTTATTTAAACTCGCACAATTTCACACCAGAAATGTATGAAACTTAATCAGGGCCTAAAACGTAGTGGCCTAAAACGTAGTGTCACGATATTCTGTTTTCAACGTCGCGCCTGAATTCGAAAAACTATACATCGATTGACTCAACTCACTAACTCAACTTTTTCTTTTTAATTAAATTTAATAAGACAAGTTTTAAATAGAAAGTTCAATTGATAACAACTGATATCGCTTTACAGTAATGTCAAGGTGACTGTACGAATACAATTAAAATATTTTTATGATTTTTGTTTGTACAAACCGTTTCAAAGTGCGGGCGGGTTCATTACTCGGTTATCTTCCTATTAATGTATTCTGATTGTTTATTTATCGGTGGAACTGATAGTCGCGTTGTGATGTACAACACTATATAGCGGGACAACTCTATCTTAATATCAATTGTAGCAAAGTAGTGAGAGAATGTACAGTAGCGACATTCCTTTCTCCTTTTTTTATCTATTTTGAGATTGTGGGGTCTGTGGCGGAGCTCAACGCTGCGCTTCCTCTTGTCAGAGCGGAGACATAAAAATAATTTATTCTCCCAAATGAGAATAGATCTAATGTAATAAAAAATGGCAATACCTATTCATTGTAATATCGTCGTGAAATAGGTGATTAAATGTTCTCTTTTCTCCGTCATATATGGGAGAGATATTTAAAATCAAATAAAATCTTTAAGAGGTCGAGATAGAGTTAGAGTATAATTGGTTTATAACAAAATTTGTTAAGAGATAGCGGACCACTTGACTGTAATGGCACCGAACACCGATAACGTTCCCATGCACGCACTCTACAACTATTTAGTATTGAGTCATCGAGTTGAACACTTCAGTTCTTTTTCGGTTTTTATACAGACTAAAGTATTGTACTTCATGGGTTAATTGAAAGTGTTTAGTGTCTTAGTTCTCCGCTTTTCTC
>FAPJ01009457.1:18308-30191 GCA_001485985.1 Heliconius ethilla aerotome | reverse complement strand
GTACTATCACGAAGTTACCGTCACTTACCTTAAATAGTAAATTTAAAAAAGTATAACTTTCATATACAACATTAATTAATACATTTTCATTTAACACATGCTTACTTTTTGTTTATTCCTTTTCAGAAAACGTAAACCCGAGAAGGCGTAAATTTATTCCCAAACAAAGAATATTTAAACATCTTTGTAGAAAATTTTATATTATTGTTAAGTTTTTTTACGAATTGGGACCAAGTCATGTTCAAGCGAGTTATGCCTTTAGTCGATGTATATTTAATCCACGTAAATAAGAGTATAAATTATAATCATTATAATACGAATTATTTTTTTAATATTGTGCTAGTTTATCTATCCATTTAATTACCTAATAAATTATTTTTATAATCATATTATTAGAAAAATATTAAAGTAATCGCAGAAAACTAACTAAAACGAAGGTAGGTAATATTGTGGTTTTTTTTATAATTTTATTAAATATATAGGTAATGTAATGGACATTCAATGTATTTTAGAATACTGAGTGACTGAGTCTAACTTAGATTATTACTTAAGACCTAGATTGGCTATAAACTAGTCAGTAATTTTGTTTAAAACTACCCTTAATAATTCTTAATACCAAACATTTATAAAAATATATTATATGTTTGAAAATTAGACTGAATATTGTTGAACAATAACTGGCAGCTAATATGAAATTTAAAACGTTATGTAAACTCCATCGTTATACTACTTGTCGTCGTTGTATTACTTATATGCTCTACATAAAAATGAGATTTTAGTTTTAAAGCATTCCCCTATAGGTTAGTAGTAAATAATTAAGAAATATAGTGCCTTATCGAAGATTAACGAGAAAATATTTGGATACTTGGACCATTTAAAATGTAAGGATTCCCTAATAATATACGCAAAATTTTAAATGATTAAAATTAAAAGCTAAATTGGTTTCTACAAGAGTTCCTAATAATCATTATTATTCGCTATTTTTCTGAACATTGTTTTTAAAACTTCTGGTTTCTTAAATAATGGTCATATATATGTTTTTATTTATGGACTTTAAATTTAAGCAAAAATTTAACTTAAAAACAAATAAAATTATACGTAAAAGACCAAAGTACAAATATAGACTTCTAGTAGTCTAAGTAGTAGTTACTGCGTTGTGATACTTTCGTTACTTTTTGTTATACTTTTGTACATAGCTATAATTACACACGTAATATAATGTGATATTGTTTTTAAATAAATATTTAATAAAAAAAATAGTTTTTATTTCATTCTATTTTTATATGTAATTTTTCTCGTGTTTATTATATCTTATGTTCAATAAATTATATATTTGTTTAGTAAATCATAATAATGAGCTTCACGCTGGATCCCGCTTGTAGCAGGGCAAAATGAGCCTAGTGTTAAGACACTCCGCTCTCCACTTTCCGCCGAATCCTGATTCTGTTAATTGGTGAAAAATGAATGATGAAAAATGACCTTTTACAAACAATATTTTAATCTGGTGTAACTTTATCTATAGCACAAGGGTGTAGTTTGGTTATTTTATAATTCTAACTTTCAATAAAATGAAATAGATTATACTATTACAGACCAAATGTCTTCAGTCTTATCAGATTCAATTAAAAAATGTAAAAAATATAAGAAATTCAGCTACTGCTTTTATAGAAGTCGGATAAAAATAAAGAAAAGCGTTTTTTTATTTATTCATTTATTTTAAGAAATATATATTTCTTTGAGAATCATACGAAAAATATATAACAGATCACATTTATTAGTCTTATATCTAAAAAAATGTACTCCATTTATTATTTACTTTTTAAGTAATTGCAGTTTACAAAAAAAAACAAAGTCAATAAACTTTATCCAGAGAGGATTCAAATCTTAAAACAATTAATTAAAAAATTCGCATTTTTTTATAAAAATTTTCTTCTGACTTTTTCCATATTTAGTATTATTAGATTTGTTTGACAATACATAAATTCGATCCGGCAACCTCATTAATGTATGCATTTAGTAAAAAATGACACATGTCTAAACCAGTACAGTACTAGAGAGATTGATTTATGGCACGCTTAAACGCTATAAAATAAGAAATTGATTTAATATTCTGATTTTTAAAATTTATTAGTAAGTATCTCCCAAATTAGACGCGAAAACAAAAAAGCCTTCAAATCATTCCATTTTCCACACTTATTTCAGCATATCATATGAATAACACATTTTCTAAATAAAATTTGATGGCCATTATCAAAAACATTTAACTATTAGAACTATTTTTTTTATTGAAATTCTTTATTAATATCATCCATGGCCGCCAATACATCACAAATACTAGCCGCGTGTATTCTGACATCATCATTTTTCTTAATTTTAAGACTTGCACAATATAATTTTTTATACATGTCGGCCATTTTCTCGTAATCCTTATTAGATTTCGATCTGCAATATTGAATTATACTTTTCAGTATAAAATGTAATCTATTCTCGTATAAACATAGAAGACTCTGTTCATTTTGCATGTTCTTTTCGTCGCCGTCTTCTGGTTTTGGATGGTCTTTTTGGTCTTCTGGATCGCGGTCTTTAAGTAATTTCATAATAGAGTGACACTGTCTTAGCAATTCTATTGCGTTTTGTAGTGATTTTAGTTTTAGATTGGGTGATACTGGAATAAGAAAAAAAATCGTTTTTATAATGTATGGTTTTAACTGTTGTGTTGTATTTGTATGTTATGTATATAATAGGATTCCTATCCTTCAACAAACAAGGGACTATTCTCACCTGTGGGAATGAAATTATTGTCATTTCCCTGGTTTAGTAACAATACAAAGCACGGTTGCGGCACGGTTGCAGCGGGGTTGTGTTCCGCCCTTCGACACGCAATGTCGCCAAAATTAGTCGAAGTGTGGGAAAAGAAGGAAGATATTTTAGTACAACATGCAAAAATTTAAATCTTAGGTTTAATAACTTCAAACATGTGGCATCTTATCATTGATCAAATATTTACGCAAAAAATATACATAAGTACATATTTAAATGAAATACCAAAATAAATATTATAAAGTGAAAAAATAATATGTTTTAATCTTAACACAATAAATTTTGACGCAGTGCCAACTCATCAGTTTTGATGTGTCGTTTCAATATAGTAAATATACCAGAAAAATGTAAGTTAGTATAGGTATAAGTGATTGTAAATAATTGAAATTACCTGTTTCCCTTTTTTTTATCGCCCAAGTTTGGGGTTATCGATTACTGCAAATTCCTCACCCTCATTTCCCCATTCATTCTTCTCACTCTTCATCTACTGTCATCACCATTTAATCATTCCGGACAACTCCAAGTTCCCAATAGTGCGACGCCCCAACTTTTCCAATAACCCTACTTTTAAACTGAACCTTTTTTAAGAGCCATTAATCTTACCCTTTCCCACACCTTTTCTATACTTCCGCAATTTAGGGTTGAGATTATTTGAATTATTTAATACAGACAAAATGAAATCAAGAGGAGGTTGCTTTAATCCCCCTCCCCCCACTCACCGGCAGCGTGCGCCTCCAGCGCGGCGACGTGCTCGAGGCGCACGGTGAGGAACATGGCGGCGTCCTCGAGCGCCGCGAACTGCAGCGCCGCCCGGTCGTAGTTGCTGCACGTCGCCTGCAGGAGGACCCTCCTGCGTGGACCTTCGTCACGAGCGACCCTATATCAACCAAAAACAATAAAAAAAATGTTTTTTCAACATTTATAAAATGTCATTTCAAGCTTAAGAAAGAAAACTACTGTTCTACATACTTGGAGTATCCATATAATATGTATTTATCTTTCTTGGACGGGTTCTAAGTGGCGCGTTTATTAATTTTTTTTATTATATTATTATTTTTCAGTCAATAAAATAATCAAAAATGAAATATGCGCAGCCATATACAGTTAACTTCAGGGCGGCCGCGATGCCGAGACCGTATCGTAAAAAGATAATATTATAAATTGCTTACCTATATTGAGAATGATATAAAGACCCCAATCGATGGTATATCATGGCGGCTCTGAATTGGTATAAATATTGCCTCGGTCCAGGACTAAGGAGGCAATACTTGAGTGCATGCTTGAAAGCATCCGCCACTTCTGTTATTTCCTAAAAAAAAGTATATTTTATAGTATATGGTTTAAAGTGGAAAGTAGGTGTTATTTTATTAGTAGTAGGTAAAAAAGGTGTCCCAAAAATTAGTCATTGCGAACATAATCGAGTTAAACACTAAGTTTCCCTGTGCCTTTTCAATTATATCGGAAAAAGCTTGAAGATGTCGTTTTTTTGTTATAACGACACAGTATTAAGTTACATAGAATATAACATAAAAAGAAGTTATCACATATTTCTATATAAAAATACAGTGTTAAAACTCACATCAGCGTAAACTCCTGGATAATCCTGCATCAACACAGCCCGGGAATATAGATGACAGGACAATTCCCAAGACACAAGTTCCCATATTGAGGTTGCACCACAACTATCACGCGGCCCCAAAAGTTTAAGAGCAGTGGAATAAAGTTCCTCCGCTTCATTGTATAGACGGCGTTTCTCCGCACTTTAGGGTAAAACGGAAAAAATATGAATATAATAAAATAATAATTAAAAGTTTCAGAACAATAAATGAAATGGTAGAGGAGATTTATTCTACTGCTTTTAAATTTTAAGAACAGTGTAATAAACCTCCTTCGCTTCACTGTATAGACAGCATTTTTTGTGGGAAAACGGGAAAAAATATATAATAATAGAATTATTAAACGCCTCAAAGCCAGTCGTAGCATAGGGACACAAATGTGTGATTATAAATGCGACTAGTTGTGGGTTCGATCCCCAGGTTCCCTAGGTTCTAAGGCGGGGGCCTTCCCTGCTGTATGCGGAATGCAGCGTGAAGCTGATCATAAAAATGGGCTTAAAAGTTAGCAATGGATTAAAACACAATAAACAAAATACTCACTTAAAACTGCCTTGGTCGCAATGCGCCTTGAATCTCATATATCTTGCTTTATTACAGAAGAGTAGAGCCAAGTTAGGTATGTCTTTGACGTCCTCAAATATCGAGGCAGCCTCGTCCAAGCACTCCGACGAACGGCGTGACAAAGTGGAAAACTGTTTTAAGAGAAGCTTAGCTTTTGGCGCTTTTTGGTCTGGCTCTTCGACGTATTTCATGTAAACTTCTGTATAGATAGATTATTTAGGTCAATATGTATTTTGTTTTCAAAATTGTCTTTATAAATTATAAAAAAATATATCATAAGAGAAAGGAAGTATTGTGAAAATTGCGTACTAAGACTCTAACAATTATCCCATTTGGAGGCTTTAGTTAAAGTTTACAGTAATATATCTTATACATAAAAAACATCACATAGGGTTAAATATATGTAAAAGTTAAAGCGAAGCTGCTTGTGTGTCTAATGTTAAAACACTCCGTTCCCATCGCACCATCAAATTTTGGTGACGTTGGTGACATCGACCACCTCAATATAATAATATAATAATATCCAACTAAACGAAAAAGTACTCACGCTGGGCGTCATTCATGTATCTAACGGCCAGGTCGTTGCAGACGGACGCGCGCCGCCGCAGCAGCTCGTCCTTGCGGTGCGCGGCGTCGGACGCGCGGTGCGCCGCCAGTATGGCGCGCCCGTAGTAACAACAGGACGCCAGCATCGCCTCCAACTCGGTAGAGGGAAGGGTTATTGCTGGTGACAATTGACGGTAAATGGAGAAAAATTGATAATAATAATTTTTATTTCATCAAAATCGGGCCAGGATTTTCAAAACTCACCTATATCGAACTCGTCTTCAGCAATACCGTCAGTTTCTTCCGTCATGTCACTCTCAATCTCAATCTTGATCTGACTATCAATTTGGTGATCCATTTCAAATTGTTTCCTGTACTGTTCTAAGCTCGTCCAATGTTTGCTCAATTGGAAGAAATTATCACCAACACGACCTATTAAACAACTAGCATCAACCACCCGACTTTTGATGATCATATTGGTTAATAATTTCTGACATTTATTCGCCATATTTATATATTTCAAAGAAAACCCATATTGCTCATGAGAATAACTATATTCCGCCAAAGTAGCGTATGCCAGACATATTTTTTCATATAGCAACGTTTTTAGATGTAGCTTCCAAGCAAAATTGTCGTCCCTGTTTGGTTCGTGCCAAGTTGGTATAGTGTTATTTTCTTTTCTAATCAAAATTGCATTTTTATCAACATTAGATTTGGTTTCGATTAAGTAATTTCCAGCTCTATCCATTTTCTTTTCTCGTTTCTTTCTTCTGCTTCTAGAAACATGTTCTTTTTGTCGTTTAAGGGGCTCATATTTCATTTTAATTGGTTCGTATGGGTTCGCCATTTTCGGGTGTTGTTCCTCGTTTATGATTTGTTGTTTGAGACGTTCTCGTTCCTCTTCCTATTCAATAGAATTAACAAAAACTATATCATAAAGGACATATAGTCAAAACACGATGGTATTCTACGCTAATTATAATTAATACATTCCCAATTTCTACCTAACCTTAGAGATAATTATTATATACTATAAAAATAAAATAGATAACATTCTACAAAATATCAACGCCTTCACTGACTAGCTTTTCATATCAGTTCCATAATTAAATTAAACAATAACATAATATCTCACCTTGGACTTGTCGATAGTCAAATGGTGCAAAGCCTTCAAGCCTTTGAGAGCGTGTCGCAAAGCTCGACCGCAACGATTAGCAGGTTCAAGGCCAAGACCTTTGCCAGCATCGCTCTTTGTCTTCTCTCCCTTAAAATAATTTAAATCAAACTAAAGAAGAGAAAAATATTTATTATTAATTATATAGGTTTTTCTTAACCTCCGACACAAACTGAGTTTCATGTGTCTGTGAATGTGTGTATATGTATAAATGTCTGTGACACCGTAACACCCAAACGGATGAATGATGTTGATTTAGTTTTTATTTCTTTGAAAGGCGACTTGGCGAACAGAGTGTTTTAGGCATTATTCAAATAAATATGTTTAGCCATTACAATTTTACTTTTTAGAACTTTTTGTGTATGGGAATTTTTCTATTGTTAATTTAATTAACGTTTTGAGCAAACTAGCATACACTAATTAAATTAAATCTTTTATGAAACTATCAACAATTGTCAATTCCTCATAACTTACAGTACGCCGTGATGAATTCCTATGCCCGATATCTCTTAAAGCTAAACCTCGTACTTGCAACGCCAACTCTTCACCGGTGCTGATTTCTTGGTCCACCGCTTCCCCACCTTCTGTGTTTACTTCATCCCTTTCACATTTGTCTTCCTGTCAATCAATTGCTAAGTATGTGAGTAACCAAAAAACTTATCAGAATTTTATAACATTATATTTTTTTGCTTCCAAATTTCTTATACGTAATTATGTTGCAGTCTATTTCATTGTAAATACCGAAATCACAAAAAATATCGAAATATATTTTAATAATTCAGTTTCCACGCCAAGTGCTATAGAATGTGTTTGGAGCTAAAAATTATATGAGCCTAAACCTGATTAGTTTACTAGTAACCTCTGAAGAGTTCCACTATTCAGGTCTTGGCTCCATCATCAGATCAGCTAGATGATACTATATTATTAATTTAAACGCTATAACTACCAAGGGTTGTGATGATACAACTATTGGTAATTTAAATTCAGTTCCTTAGATTTGATTACAATTAGTTCACAAGTGAAAAAAAGCGCCCAAATTCTAGAGAAAAAATGTTTCACATTCATTCATAAATTGCATATTACTATCAAAATAAACAACAGTTAAAACAACACTTAATAAGGTTTTTTATGTGTTTTGAAACTATTATGTTGTAGGTACCTACTGTTATCACTATGAGACCAATATTTTTTTCGCGTAAAACAAGGTCAGATAACTAGTGATATACAAATCTAATTAAGTACGATTTATATTTATTTAGTTGTCCATTCGACCAAATTCATAAAAACGATTACTTAAAATGCAAATGATAACAGAATATCAATAAAAAAAAATATGTTTTAATAGCCCAAGTGTAAAATAATCAAAAATAGTCGTGTTTCTTTGAATATGACGCCTATATTTTGTAAAATATAATAATACATTTACTCAAGTGGACATCGAACTCACAACCATTGACGTTGTGAGCGTTGACAGCCCTCAGCCGTAGTCTCACTGTGCCACAATAACTTCTCGTTCATTAGTAGTAGGATAGGCAGTATCCCAGTACTGTGTCTGTGTCCGCCAAACGCTGATTATTTTTACTTACTAAAGTTCCATAGTCATATGTGTATCACTACCCATATGACATTGAAGTTTTAGCAAATATTTCGCCAAATACTGCACGTTGGGCCTCTTCAAAAATTCGTATAAGCACCATTATAGAAATGAGAATTTGGGACTAATGATAACAAATATTTAAAAAAGGATGAGCGTAAAATAATAGCGTAGTACGTAATAAACAAAACGGTGAAAACTACAGGGATATTAAAAGAATTACAATACAATGACACATTAAAAATTATGAACGTTATACGAATATTTGTCTTCTTTCTCATGAAGATCCAACGATGATGGTCACCACTACATCTAATAATCAACAAAAGGGCCGAAAATAATCCATAGACCCTTTTGTTGATTATAGGACGTTATGGCGATAAGGGACTAGCCACTAGCAAATAATTTTTTACATATAAAATGTGTATATTAACGAAACTAAATCAACTATTGTAAATTTAGCTTAATATGAGAAAACTCTTTAACTATAAAATAATCTAAAAGTAAGTTAAGATTAATTACATACAGGATTTGTTTTCTAGCAATATACTTTTAAAAAATTACTTTATATTTCTCTTATAACAATCTAAATAATTATAATGATGATCACCACCACAGCATCCTTTACTCCAAAGAAGGGTACAAAAAATTGGTATTAGACCCTTTTGTGGATTATAGGACGCTAAGACGATATAGTAAAACAACTACGTTATAGAGGAAGGACACATCTACCAGCACCACATTTTAATAAATATACTAATTTCTTTAATTTTAAGTGTCTTAAAAAAGCTATCATTGCAGCATGTTTTAATTGATAAATGTTGCATTAAATAATAATAACTAGCACTTTTATTAACCTACTACTCTGTTATATTTTTCTCTAAAAAGCGTTTTTATCCTATACAATCTATTCTATGTGATAAGTTAGTAAAGAAATACTTACTCGAGTGGATTTATAATTTCAACGATGTTCATTACACAGCGTTCTTTAGTCCACATAAGGATCGGAACGAAACTTTCTTAGACCCTTTTGTAGATTATAGGACACTGCGGTTAGGGTCAATGAATATATTAAGTTTTCTTTAAGTCATTTCGTTTATTTATTTACGCTTTTTGGCAACATTAAAATACAATTTTTACTTATTTTTCTTTTGTTTTGATTAAGATACTACAATGAATTCACTCGAGAAAATTATAACAGATAAAAGATGTATATAATCAAAGAAATATGTAATACCCGTTTGTCTGTAAAAATAAAGTTTCTCTACAAGATAGAGGGCATTTTTAAAAAATATCACTTTTTCATACAAAGTATTAACCAGGTTTATTTTCATTTTGATTTGGCACGGTTATTTTCTGACACTTGGGCAAATAAATGAACCTATTTTTATCTCAAATTGCGTTTAGAATAATTAAATATTTCAGTTCACACTACAACATATAAATAATTGAACTACTGAAGTCCTATTTTCACCGTGAGCGTGAAACATTTTATATTTCCATCTATGTTCGTGTGTTAGACACTAGAGCACTTCAATAGTTTTGAGTAATAAAACATCAGAGAAAACACATCAATCATCTACAATACATGAATCAGCTCCACGCTGTATTCCGCGCATATCAGAGTAGACCTAGCATCAGGGCATTCTGTCATCTACTTCTCGAATTTGCGATACGGAAATTAAGTGGCTAAACTTAACTCTGCA
Organism: Heliconius ethilla aerotome; assembly: GCA_001485985.1. Lineage (NCBI taxonomy): Eukaryota > Metazoa > Arthropoda > Insecta > Lepidoptera > Nymphalidae > Heliconius > Heliconius ethilla. The sequence continues at coordinate 20,174 of FAPJ01009457.1, read as the reverse complement.
CTTAGACTTTCCACACCGAGATAGAGATAGTAGAAAAGAAATCAATACACACCTTGTCTGTAGTATCACTCATTATTTCGACCTCGTCGTCATTCTTGTCCACGGCACTGTCCACGTCCGACGTGGAGTGCCGCGGGAACTCCGCATAGTTACCGAAGTCTGATTCCTCTTCCGAATCCGAGCTTTCATCTGAAATTAAATGTCACTTTGAATACTTGGAAGGAGAAAGTTGGCAACAACTTTAAAAGCACCACTAAAAACAACTAACAAAAAAATACCACTTTCTTTATCGTACGTGAGGCTAATGCTGTCAGCCCTACTGGCTTTTACTGCGATGCCCGGTGGGGAGAGAGAGTTGTCCCTGAAAAATTGCAAGCACTACGTAGCTGCTTCAAGGTAGTCGGCGACAAGGGCGTGACACTATCTCCACTCTATCGTTCTACATTATATTTTATTATATACCACTTTCTGTTCGTCGCTTAATACATGAGACCTAACGCCATTTTGAATGTAAGGTTTCGAAAAATATATATTTTTTTTAAACATTTCGGAATTTTAATAAATAGTCATTTTTGTAGAAAACAAAACTATCCCATTAGACTAAAACAAAACTATCCCTTATCTAACAAAATATTTAATTAAAACCGCGCGACCAGAGTCCGTGTCCAGAGCATGCATCAGTCGTCCAGACACGGACGAAATACATCCATATTTTAAATACAGAACGAACACTATTCTTCATTCATAGTCTAAAATTATCTACTAACTTAAGGAATACAATCAATGAAAAAATATTAAAAAGGTATGCTATAAACGTAACGGTTTATTTAGTGTTTATTGTTTACGCTCGCTTTTAAAGTCATAATTAAGTTTTAAAAACATCTAATAAATCTAGATTCAACTCTCGATCTAAGCACTTAGCAATGGACTGGCAGACTAATGGACAATCGATACGAGATATTGACGCACGCGCACAAGCGTTGCGCAGACTTTTTTTTTAGGTTTTCTACGTCATTATTATATACTTTAAGACCTAGGTATCTTTTCTAATTAAAAGAAACTAAAATGAATTAGCCTTGTTAACAGTTGTATATTTAAAAGATGAGATGAGATAGTAAATACTTTACGCCTGCGCAGTACAGTTAATTGTGCTTAATATGACCATGCCCTGCAACCTGCAATGTGGTTGTGGGTGTGGCTTCAAAACTTTCAAGCTTCACGCTATGAAATGTTTGTTAGATATAACATACACATCTAAACTTATTTTCGCGAATAATTTATTAATACTGACTAAAAAATGTTTTAATGTAAACTTTTGTTTAAAAGCTTACTTTACGAAAAACTTTGGACATGCGCAGTACAGAAGCTAACCGCCAATTTAGAAACTTCTATGTAAGAAAATGGGCGTGGCCATTGAAATTAACTACATATATAATCAGGTAATATAATTCCTTGTTAGATATAGTCACGTTTTATAAGTAACTCTTTTCTATTCTATACTAGTTAGCTTTATATAAAGCCAAATAATTATAACGTCCATCATCTTTAAAATTGCCAAAAATGGAAAATTAAAATAAATATGAGACAATTGACGTACCATTTGTACGACTGTGCAGCCATAAAATATATTCAGCGTAGAAGACTCCTCAGTCAACTCTTTTATTTGAGTTAGAAACGTTTTAACGAATTTTCACAATGGACCTGTACCAAGCGAGAACGACGAATGACCTGGATCAAGCGTGGCACTAGACTAGCTGCTAGGTCTAGGCTATACAGGAATCGATTATTTCACGCCTGCGCATTTCGGAATTATTATATTAATGTTGACATGATGAGGCCAGTCATGACGCAGGGGCACAAAGTGTG
>FAPJ01009457.1:0-18274 GCA_001485985.1 Heliconius ethilla aerotome | reverse complement strand
ACTCGAGAAAATGAAATATTAATTAAAATTTATATTTTCATTTCCTCGCTCTGGTTCCGGCAAAGCGCGGCGTTGAGTTCTGCCACTCAACACGCAATGCCTCCAGAATTCGGCGGAAAGTGGGGAACGGAGTGTCTTAACATTAGGTTCCCTCTGCCTACCCTGCTGTGTGCGGGATACAGCGTGAAGCTGATTTATTTATTTATAAAAAATGCCAATTACCTTTAAAATTCGGCGAAGCGGGGTTAGTAGTGGCAGGTACGTACAAATCAGCTAACATATAATGCGATGACGCCACAATCTGAGGATATCTCTCCACTTTCAGTAATTCCACGACATGTTCCAACAAGTGCTTAACATGTTTCGACCTGTTCATCAACCTCATGTTCCTTGCCACTCTGTATAACAACATGGCGACCGGAGTTGTGAAGGGATTGTCCATTGTATCAGGACATAGGGAGGTTAAATCGTATAATTTCACAACGTCATCGTGAGGACCTTTGAACAACCAATAAGTATGGCCGGCTTTCGTCGCATTAGACTTCAAGAACGACAAAATATTTTGCGCTACATTCCTTATAACTTTAGGAGAGAATCTAGAATTTTCCATATTGGGCAAATCCTCAGTTTTCATTGGCTCATATTTTTGGACAATACCATCTAAATGATAGCACATTAGGACTTCTGGAACATTACACATTAGGTTGTCCAGCCAATAGTCTATTCCTGTTAGAACATTTATAGGTTCCCTGGCGTCTCTTAGTCTTAAACTCACACAGGGTCTGTCTTTATCACCAAAAATTGGTAAATTACTACCGATTAACATGTGTATATCTTCAAAAGTCCATAAAACGTTGCGGTTAAAGTTCTGCTCGTTCGTCGGTTCTTCTGGTTTTGTTTCGGGTTCGGGTAGAAAGGGACCTAGTCAACGATGAATATAAATTATAAGTGATATTAAAAATTATTGTTTGGTTATGATTTGTTTGTTGAATTTAATAAGTTAGTTGAGTTTAGGTTATGTGGAAATTTAAAAATATATAATTGTGTATTTAATAAAAAAGTTTTTAGGAATTAAACTGAAGATAATTAGTAATAGCATTAGTTTAGTATTTCTTTTTAATATTTAAAAGATACATTGATTATGTTTATATTTCGTAGCTCTCCCTAGTCACTATCAGAACGTAAACTAGTTATTAATTACCATATAGTCATTAATATTAATAATAACATAAAATAACATAATATGTAAAAATAATATAGCTTTTACATATTGGGTTGGCTAAGTCCATACAACACTCAATGTTGAATTATTATATAGTTCTAAATCTCGCACTCTAAATGAAATTGTCTACAAGTCTGCTTTCAAAATATTTCGGACAAATATTTTTATCATATACATTTATATCATAAAATGATAATCAAATTAATATTTAAAAAATGACATTTATCCAAACTCACCTGTCAAACACATAGGCGTGTGAGGCACATCACTAGGCAAGGGTTCCGGATGCGGCACTACACTATGAGAGAGGAACTTGTGAGTTAACTGTAGTGCTGAACTCGGACTCGGGGCGAGTGTTAGGGACATACGTTCCTAAGTGAAAAAATATAATATATTTTTTATAGCTTCACGTATATAATATACTTCGTGTACAGCAGTGTTAAGATATTCCATTCCCCACTATCATTGGGCGTTGTGTAACGGAACTCAACGTATCGTTTTGAGTGGTATTATTGAGAACCCACGACGGTCACACTTACAGTTAAACACTTAGCTGCTATGCAAAACCGGTCAAAAATAACTATTAAGTAAATATATTTAATAAGAACTTTGTTTCTTAATTGTTAATACATTTTTTGTGGGTTCACTATATTGGCCACGAATATAGTTTAAATTAATAGAAACTGAAAATTATCAAAGAATAATTTGATAAAGCATTTAATGCTATATATTTTTTTATAATTAGAAAATTAATTTGCCAAAAAGTTACTGTTCAGTTAATTTGTAAAATACAATGTATTCAAAACATTTTTTTTTAGTAATAAAATATAACGTTTTTACAGTGTTTTTATTTTTTCATTACAAGAATATTAAAAGTTAACATTGTTGCTGAAAATAAAGTGCTGCGACATTTAGCCTTTGCCTATTTATACAGTCAGTCATATATTTACCTTTTCAGACATAGTTTTAAGTATATTTTCATAGAAGAAATCCTTCAGCCAGGACCACTCTGACTTCATTAAATATTCATAAACATCAAAATCATCCAAAAGGAGGGTGTTTTCTACTCTGTGGACCATCATGCTTACCTGAAATTAAAAAACAATTACATAAGCTTTTTTACTTTGATTACATTAAATCAATAAGCATATACAAATTATATGTAAAAACTTTGATTCTTTTTTGTTTTTTTAGCTTCACACTATAATCCTGCATATGGCAGGGTAGGTTGAGGGAAACTCATGTCCACCAATGTATCACAGAATTCTAGGAGCATTGCATGTTGAAGGATAGTGACAGAAAATATCACTAGATACACCATTAGTGTATCCCTCCCTTCCTACGCCCATGAACACTGTGCTTTCTCTTGATGCCAGGGTGAGAAAATGGAAATATTTCATAATAAAATTTTATATGTGAATAACATAAAGGGATGTTGCACCACTCAACTATATTAATGCTAATATAATACATTATATTATCAAGACAACTATACGTACAGTGCCATTAGGCTGATAAGGTAGTTTTAGTAATTTCTTAATGCATTCAGCATCAGATATAACATCCACTTCTCCCACACAGTCTGGAAACATGTGTGCCATGCGAAAGCTGAAATGTTTTAAATCATTAAAAAGACTCACTCAAGAACTATTTGCTGTGATATAAAGATAATATATAGTGTAAAGTTCTACTACTTACGATAGATAAGTAGGTAAAAGTCTTTATTGCACACTTAAAAGATACAATACAATAATTTCTTAAAACAAAATGCACAAAGGCCGCCTTATCACTACAAATGATATCTCTTCCAGGAAGGAACAGATCTCTTCCTGGCAACCAGATTCCGGAAGGATATAATTGAAAGTGCAGGAAAAATAATTTAGCTCACATTAATTATTACTCTGCATGCGAAGATAAAAAATTTTGACTTTTTTTTTTTAATGTTTAACTCAACATGCAATGCCTCCAGTTTTCGGTAAAAGGAAGAGAGCAGAGTGTCTTAACACTAGGCCTACCCTGCTACATGGGGGATATATCGTGAAGCTGAAAAAAAAACATCTATATTTAGGTATATAATATTTTAAACCACTAAAAATATTACCTTGAAAGTCCACTATCTCTAGTCAAAATCTGTTTTAGGCCGTATGTGTCTATCCCACCCCAGTTGGAAGGGGGTAGATTAAGATCCGTATTACATTGCAGCCTTGCATATCCCACAGGACTTTGGAATGCTGTGTATTTTACCACCGCCGTGGATTTAACGCCGGGTGATGGACTACGATCCTAGAAAATATGATAATTAATAAACAAAATGTATAAAAATAAGACTATTTTAATAATTATTATAAAAGGTTGACTGTTGAAATAGTGTTTTTTTAGGAAACGTTGAATAACAGCCATAATATATTAATGTTACGAAAACAAAGATAGAAAAAAGTTTTGGTTACAAAATGCAATATTATTATATTATCATTATAATTAGTGACAAGTTTACAAACAATTTATTTGCGGGTTACCTTGTTGCGGTTGTATTCGTTTTCGTTTTCCTCGTTTTCCCTCATATTTAAAATTTCTCGACAAGCAGCAGTGGTAAAAATAAACAGGAATAGCTTAGAATAGTAATTATCAGAATAAAATTAGACTTTTGATGAATTTTAATATTAAGAAATCGCTTAGAAGTACGGCACCGACAATTTCAACACTTTTGGAGTGCGTTTGTCAAAAGCAGATGTTAATTTAAATGTTATTTTTTTACAAATAATATTGAAAAAACTAACATTATTGCGTTTTTCTTTTTGTTGATAGAACAAATAATATATATTTTTATATTGTGACAATATTATTTCATATTAATAAAATAAGTTTATAAACTATGAATATGTTCTATTTTTATAAAATAATCGGAAATGTCCTTTTTGGTAACTGTCAGTTGTCAAAACATTAATGTCAATTCTTAAAAGTCAAAATATGAATCTTGTGTTCTTCCACCCGAAATAGTTATATTAAACAAAATGAAATAGTAAATTAATATTTTAAACTATATTATATAATAGCTAACACTAGTCTTAAGTTACAAGTAATCTTGAATTATTTTAGATGTCTTTTATATAACCTAAATATTAAATGTGAATAAAAGTAATAAGTCTCGAAAATGCGGCTGACCACCCGTTTATTATCCACTATCGTGCAAAAACGGCCTTTTTTTATAACAACTCCAATATTTTATGTGAATGCTGGTAAGTAAAAAACATACCGACTACATTTTGTTAAAAAAAAAATCTAAATTTATATACGAGTTACGAGTTTTAAATATTTTAGAATATATGACAATATAAGTATATTTTTATTATAATTTTCTCATTTATATAATAAATATATATATAAAGATCTTAACATTTTACACAAAATAGATGTGTATATATCTAATTTATTTACTTTAGCGCCACATTTGGGTCACTTGTACACAGCAGTAGTGGCAGATGCAATACAGAGATTTGAAAAATTAACAAATCCAGACAGCAATGTTATTTTTAGTACAGGTAAATTATATTTTTTTATATAAATAAATTATTTTATCATGCATATAACAGACTGAGCATAGAGGAGTGTTTAGACACTATATTTTCCACTTACTGCTTAAATTTGAGACAACAAAAATAAAATTAACCATTTATTAATATTTATAAATAAATGAGCAATATTACAATTTTTATAGGAACTGATGAACATGGAACTAAAATACAGCAAGCTGCAGCAAAAGCAAATCTTCCATTACAGGAATATTGTAATAACATATCAAAGGAGTATAGAAACCTCTTTAAACAATTTGATGTTGATTATACGGATTTTATTAGAACTACTGAAGATAGGCATAAAAAGGCTGTTAAACATTTCTGGGTAAGAATGTTGTTAAGACAATATAAATAAGTTGTTATATAAAAATTTTCATGTAACTTGATAAGGAAGTATGTCTTAGTGGGTATAGCCCTTAGATGGTAAATAAAAGATGAAAAAAAGAGGTTCAAGCCCACTACATTCATATTGATAAAGTATAAGATTATACATTTTTTTATATAGTATAAAACTGATACTTAGTATAATGTTATCTGGTATGAAGACCCTACTTGCCCAGTTTGAGACTTTGTAACAGAGAAAATAGTTTATGAACTTAGAAACACTATCCACCCAAATTATGTGTTAAATGGGGCAGCTGAATGCTGTGCTCTGTATGGTGGGAAGAAATGAAAATAATTGTGCTTATATTCAGACCCTGTCCCACTATGACTATAAATTATATTTATTTTCATAACATTAATAGATTGAAGAATATCAGTTACTTTTAAATTAAGTACATAAATTAAAAATTTTATGAGTATTTCAAATTACTTTATTTGTATTATACTATTTATTTGTATTATATTTTTTGTTATTTTCAGAGAACATTAGTAAAAAAAGATTATATTTATAAAGCGAAATATGCAGGTTGGTATAGTGTAAATGATGAAGCATTTGTACCCGAAGCTCATACAAAAGATGAAATCACTAAAGATGGAAAGGTACAAATAACTTAACATATTAGATTTTGTAAGCAAAAATATATGAATATAACAAAGTAAAGGAGAATAATTAGTATCAAATACAAATTAAGAATTTGATAGTACATATTCAAATGAAAATTAACCTATATATTTTTATTTATCTTAGATGAAGTAGGTGCTCAAATATATCAGCATGAATACAGTCAACCCACATTTTGTTTTCAGACAGTAAACAATAAAGTGAAATGCTTAAATAAAAAAAATAACCCCAACCCAAAAGTGAAATTTTAGTAAAATGTATGTTAGGTTTAGGTTTTTTTGCTGAAATTATATATTTTTTATTAAATTATTTTACTTGTTCTTTCCGACATATAGCAAGGTAAACAGAGGGAACCTAAGAGGCTAGTGTTAAGGTACTTTGTTCCCATTAAGATACTTCCACTTAACACACCATACCTCCAGAATTCTGGAGGCATGGTGTGTTAAGTGGAGAAACTGAACGTCGACGTCAGAGTGAAATAAAGAAAATATTTAATATTTCATTTTCTTGAGTAGGAATTGAACCCAGAACCTGTCGCGCTTACAGTCGCATACTTGTGCCCTGCTCCACGACATCCTTTCGAAATATACATATAATAAGAATACATTAATTTAGAATAATTAGAACATCCTTTTATGTTTCAAATCTTTCCTTTAGGTAAAAGTGTCAGTAGAATCTGGCCACAGAGTAGAGTGGACAGAGGAAACAAATTACATGTTTAGACTTAGTGCATTCAAAACTCATTTACAGGAATGGCTCAAACAGGGTGTGTATAAAATATTTATTTCTTTAACATATTCTTTTTTGGGCAAAGTTTGTTATACTAAATAGCATTCTTCACCAGCTAGCCTAGTCTAAATAACTCTTTTGTGTGTTAAGACCTTGAGATGGAACTGATTAATTTTTCGAAAAATAGGTATTGTATTGGTCACTTATTGTTATAGCATTACATTGAAAATGTGAACATATCGCAAAAATCAATGATATTATAAAATATTCTTATAACAACATTATAGTTTTAATTTTATTTCGACAGATGGCGTTATAACTCCAAGTAAATTTCAAAAGCAACTTCAAGACTATTTGTCAAACGAAACTTACTTTCCTGACATTTCTGTCAGTAGACCTTCAAATAGAGTGCATTGGGCTATACAAGTGAGTATTTATTTCTTTTGGTTTTTTCTTTCTTAGATAAATAAATAACTAGCTTATCAATAATTAGCTCAAAAATGTTTAATTGACTAACTTAACTTAATTATTATATCTTTTTTCACCATAAGTTATACAAATATACTTGAGTCAAATTATTAGCTACCCGTTGTAATGAATGGCAGATTGTGGCAGAGTGTGGGAGGTTAGTCTAATTGCAGGTACAATGGTTTACATTGACCGGGACTAAAGTAAAAGCCAAGGTTTTTGGTTTGGTTCTCAATTCAAGTAATCAAGTATTGGCGTTACCTGATCAGGTAACAAGGTTAAACATGGTATTGTCTTGACACTAAGTTCCCTCTGCCTACCCTGCCATATGCGGGATACAGTGTGAAGCTAAAAAAGTAATATTTGTCACTTTCTTTTCTCTATTAAAGGTACCAGACGATGAAGAACAAAGTATCTATGTGTGGCTCGATGCCCTTATTAATTATTTAACTGTAACCGGATATCCGAATAAGGACATAGTACACAAAAACAGGATATGGCCGCCGGATTTACATGTCGTGGGCAAGGATATACTCAAGTTAGTTGATTTATATATATATGTATTTTAATTTTGTTTTTGGTAAAATGTCGTCAATTTGATGTAATTATTAGTTTTTATTGGAATACATGTTTTAAGTATTATGAAAGATATAAATTTTATGTGCTTTTTAACTCAAATTCCATGAGTAATATCGAAAAATGATTGCACAGACTAATTCATGCCAATATAGTTGGCAAATCGCTTGAAATAATGGAAGAAATTAATGTAATAAATAGGTTCCACGGTATCTACTGGCCAGCGTTCCTAATGGCGGCTTGCTGGCATCCTCCGCGACGTCTTCTGGTACATTCTCATTGGACAGTAGAGGGTGCTAAAATGTCCAAATCCTTAGGCAATGTCGTCGCCCCCACAGCTGCCCCTGTGCCCAGTGAGGCCTTGAGATATGTGTTATTGAGAGAGGCAACCCTGGCTGACGATGCTAGTTAGTATATAATTTTTTTATTGAGACATTTTTATACGAAGGTAGAGTTTTTTAGAAAACATAAAAATTTCAACTTAGCGAGATTCGAACCTGCGCCTATTGTTTCCAGTCCAACCGCTCTTACCACTTATCCATATCCGTCAAGCTATGGTGATTTTCTTATATGGTTGTTACAATTTATTTATGTTGTTTGCTTCTCTCTAGAGAGATTAGTACTGTATGTTACAGTATGACATTGTAAACGTTATGAAACTTAAAAATAAATGATAATTTGAGACTCAGAAGAACATTATTTTCGAAAGACATATACAAATATTATCTATTTACTTATTACAGATTATACAGAAACAAAACTAATTAATATAGCTAACTCCGAATTAGCTGATACTCTTGGTAACCTGGTAAGCCGCGTATCAGGCGCGGCGTTAAACCCGCGCGCGGAGTTCCCGGCATTAAGCGCACACGAATTAACGAGTTTGGTTACGCAAAATGTGGTTTCGGAATTGTTGGATAAGATGGATAGGCTACCAGGTGAGTTAAATATTGTTGTTGGTTGTCGAGAAATATGGTTTTCTGGTGACTTTAAAGGTCGTTTTTATAGTAATTTCCAAAAATATTTTTTTAAAATATCAAAGCTTTTTATAATTAAAAAATTCGATAAAAAATTAAAGTAGTAATTTATACAGAAATCAAAAAATGGATTTCTTTTATTTTTTTAATTATTCAAACAAAGCTTGTCTAAATAACAAGTCCCTCAGTATCTTAATTCTACATTCCCTATGCTACAAAGCAATAGTTCAATAAGACTACTAAATAATTTTTCCACAGAGATCTGCCACACTCACTACTCAAATTACCAATTCTATAAAGCAGTGGATGCTATCATTCACGTTTTACACCACACTAATTTATTCTTTGAAACAATGAAACCCTGGGAGCTTAAGAAAAGGCCAGAATGTCAGAAAGAGCTGGATATCATCCTCCACATAACCCTGGAGACCCTCAGGATCTGTTCCATACTTCTGCAGCCGATCATACCCAAAATGTCGGAAAAAATCTTGGATAAGTTGCAAATTCCAAAGGAAAATAGATTTTGGCATTTTTGTGTCCCTTCGTGGAGACAAAATGACGTCATTTCTGAAACTACGAATATTCAAAGTGGGAAATTGGTTTTGTTTCAAAGAATTTATGTAGATAAAGTTAAGAAAAAAGCGAGTGGGTGAGATTATTTAATAAAAACGGGAAGGTGTGAGTTCAATATCTACTCAGATGTGTGAATTATTTTTTATTTCCCCGCTCTATTGCGACTAAACGCGGCGTTAAACGCCACTCAGTACATGTCTGAAATTCAAGCAAAAAGTGAAGAATGAAAAAGAGACATAAAAAGAGGCTTTCTCTGTTAAACCTGCTAAATGTGGGGTACCGTATAAAGCTAAACAAAATATTTACATTTTATTTTGATTTGTTAAAGTGTTTTGTTATTGTTCATTTTAATTGGATAAATCATATAAAAATTTCAAAACCGGATTTTAATTTGTACCAGTACTGGTTTAGTTATTAATTTTGGAGTGTATGATGTAGAAGTTTTGGAAAATAATTAAGTTAGTCATTTCTAAATTCACATAAAACACCGATAATACTAATAACTGTAATAATCATTATATTCTTTTATTTCTGAAAATGTGAAATAAGTATGAAGTACAACTACATACTTGCTAGCAACAAAATAGTAACCGAGTATACATATATATCAATATAGACGAAGCTCTATTAGAATGTATAGATAAAGTTGGTTTTTTGTATTAAATATATATAAATGCTTAAACATTTCGTACACTATATTTTAATTTACTTATACTACCTAAAAACTTACTCTCTGTTAAATTCTTTAATTCTTTTACAAATAATATTTATTATTTCTCTTATATATGGTGCTGTAATTGTAGATTTATGGAAATTGAAGAGAAAGATGTTGTGTGTCCTATTAAATCCAGTTTGGTCTACTTTTTTGAGCTTACACAATGTTTTTCTTATTTGGATCTTATCTCATTATATACAAAAGAAATTTAAGTTATAGGTTTTTTTTTAATAAAATCTAAAGTTATATAAGTTGTGTCACTTTCATACTACACATGTATATACTGTTACATAAATAAACACATTTGTAAATAGATCACGATTATTCATATTTTATCGATTTGTCCTTATTTTTATTTTCTGAATTACCATACAATGTACACGATATTGTATGCATTTCTTATATATTAATGTAGTATAGATATTCAATGTTGGACTGATCTTTCTGTTTTTACGAATAAATGTTAAATAAAATCTAATATAATAAATGTGTCTTTTATTTACTATGTATTTAATTTTTACTGATTAAAAATAATATATTTCATATCTTTAGAACAAAGTAATATGTATCAAAAATATCTTGATATGTAAAAGTAGTGAGAATGCAAAGCACGTACATAATATAAAAAATAAAAATAAATCCTTATTAGATCAACAAAAAGATTTTTAATTAAGTTAAATTAATAAATTAATATTTAAAAGAAATAAATGTATCCAAGCGGAGTCCCACTTCAAAATTTTAAAATGTATTAAAAAATTAGTTGATGATGGATGAATAAAAATCTTAATGGAAAATTTGATGCAATAAAAGCATGAAACTAATTTTATTCAATAGATTTAGTTATAAGTAAAATTCTTTAGCCTATTTAATAAAGATTTTTTTTAAATATATGAAATTGAAATGGTTACTGTAAAATGTTACTAGGCAATAAAGTATCAATTTCCGACGAAGTATGTATATGGATAGTTCTCAAGTGTGAGATGTGTGTGTCTCAAAGGTTTAATTTTATTATCGACTAATAGTAGGATTAATTTTATTTTTATTCGAAGGTAAAAAAACAACAATACTATATCGGAGTCAATTTATTTATGAATACGCTTATTAAATAATAATATTTGCATCAAAATACTGCAATAACGACTAACAGTATTAAGAAAGCTAAATTACACTCCTAAGACGCTAGGTACAACCCGCCTCGGCCTTTTGCCTTAACAATTTCAACTTTATTTCTCATACTATAAAGATGAAATTAATATGACAGCGACCCAAACATTACCAATATAAATACAAGTTAATATCTCAATACATTTAGTCGAAAATGCATTCATGAGTATAATACAGGTATGAAAAAATCTAACGTGTAACGAAACGACCAAACAAAATTACTAAAGATACTAAATTAAAAAAAAACACTATTAACAATACGATAGACAATAAATTGACGTATAATATAATTTGAATAAAAAAAACCGTCAAAAAAGATACCCGAGACGCGTTCCGTTACACGCTACACATAAATATATAAATATAAATAATAAATTCATACAAAAAACTTAGTTACACGCGTACTTTGTAAATGCTCACCAAACTCGATCTCACTGAAATACATTTAAGCTTTTCCAATAAAACTATTGAAACGCTCGACACATTAACGATGACATTTCATTTTATGATCTACATTATTAATAGTTGTCAAAAAAATATAAATAAAAAGGCATCCATTTCGCGCCACCATTTGTTTAATATTGCTAAGTAAAAAAATACTATTGCTATACATATAATATAAAAAACACTATATGCTATGGCGATCTGAATTTTGGAATGGAAAAGCAGTCGGTGGCGACGCGACAACGGATGTTATATACAAAAAGATTAAACAAAACTTATTTTAACTAAATTTTATAATCTCATTTATATTTCTAGATATTTAATTAAATAAATTTATAAATAACTTCAAATATAAATGACATAACAAATAATAGTTAAAATTAGTTTAAATTGATCACAAAAAAATTATAACCATACAAAAAATCTGCTAAAACGCTACCGTTTCTGTGAAAACCTGAGCAGTGCTGTTAACTAATAGACCTACAGTGAGCAAATTGACGTAAAAATCTTAAGTTAATACAAATTATTACCTAAGTGTTATTTTCGGTAGTGTTTAGCAACCTGTGACGTCATCGCGAGACTCGAGTCAAAATGCATTTAATTACTTATAGCTAACAATGTGGAAGTATCTAATAAAATTATTTTTAAGAGATATGTCGTTTATAATTTGATTGCAAAAACAAAATTTAAAATTGATGATTAGTCAGAAGTCAAATGTTTCTATTTTTATTTTTATAATCAAATTAAATACGACGTATTATTTAAAAATATTCTTATTTAACATGTCTAATTGCAACAAAAACTAACTATGAAAGTGTCAGTTAGCAATGTACAAGATCGCGTCGAAATACGAGGGTCTCATAAATAAGTTAATTTCATAACGATGGCGTTACGAATTTATATACTTTTTTTGTACGTCGACTTCCAGACGCTTCAAGATATACTATATAACATTTCAAGGTATTTCGAGAAGCTTCGAATTAAAAGAAAATTTTTTTTGTTCATATAGACGGTATATATAAAAAATTAAAAGCTACAATATTGACATCCAAAACAGGCAAGTGACATTTGTCCTAATCAACATTAATTTTACAATTTCTTAAATACTCGATATATTACAAAAAATATAATCAAAAATAGATAAAGCAAAAGTTTTTACGTACGTATAGAAGATGAAACTTCAAAAAACCGTCCGTACACAGAGGACTATCGCTGTCTCTTTCTAACATAGACAAAGGACAATATGTCTGTCCTTTACTCTCATTAAAGACACGAGATCTCAAAATATGTACGATTCGATATTAAAAATCCTATACAAAACGACATCCACAGAAGATTTAAAATTTTACATAGAAAAAACATCGAGTTTCAAATTCACGATCTAACGCTTATTTATTTTATTTTTTTTCGATTATTCATTATTGCTCGATTGCATATTAGGTAGTTTTGTATTACGTTATATTATTATTATTCAAAAATGTAAAAAAATATTATTTTATTGCATTTAAATCAAAAAAGCTTCGTTCCTTCGCCGACCCGCAGATAATAAATATAGAGTACAAACTGACAAAACAGAAAAATAACAAGACGTATCGTGACGTCTCTTTCCCGCCATCTTTAGATAAATTAATAGTCAGTCATATGACCCCTATTTTTTTATTTCACAATCTCTACATTTACTATCTGTATCGACCACATAACTGTATATCCTGTCTAACTTCATTCTAAATACCAAAAAGCTTTATTCCTTCCTATTTACCTATCAAGTATGATCTATTTTGTCTATTTATTATGAAAATATTTGCATTTTTCGTCTCAACCTCGTCCTAAACCCAAAGCGATCTAATTTAATTAAAATAGCTTATGATCTTTACTTTTCCATACATTAATATACACTCGACGAATGAAAATCTGCGTCTAAATTTTATAAACCTCGCAAAAAATATATAAAAGAGCAATTGAACAAATAGACAAAAATTGGACTAAAGATTAAAAAAAAACATCATCCAAAACATTAAAAAAAATATTGAAGAAAAATGACTACGCTTTAAATTCATTTCTACAATAAATTCAAAAGGCAAAATTTAAGAGAGTGCTTTACACTCTCCTTCCTCCCGTTTATCAATGTTGCCAGTTTTCATATACAATAAAAAAATAATACAATGTCAACTTTGTATGTATATAAAATATTAAACCTCATGACTTTGCTGGCAATATTGATGTTATTAACAACATTACCGTTTTCCCTTAACTGTTTTGTTCTTTTTACGTTTGAGCTATGATTAAATAACACCTAGCTAGTGACATCGTATATCGTAGATATAGCATTAAAATAAATAAATATACCGTATTCAGAGATAACAATTAATTATCTTTAAAAATTGGACATTTATTAAGTTAATTATCGTAAGTTCATCTTTTCTTTAAATGGCGGCTAATTTCACAAATATTTATTATTATTAAATAAATGTTTATAATATTATTTAGTATTAAAATCTACTATATACGTATGTCATCACAATCAGTCACAAAAAAAAATAAAAAAAATCTTTTTATGGAACAGTCAATGAACCATACAAATATATTAGTTATCTAAATACATACAAAACAAATAAACTACCACTAAATTGTTCATGTTCTTTACAAAAAAATATATTTCAAGACTTATGTAACGACTGTTTTAGAGTTACAACTAGTAACACTAAAAAAAAAAACAATTTGTGGCTGTTTAAATAAAACATGCTTATTTAATTACTTTCGTATTAAGAAATAAAAAAAAATGATCTTTATCTTTTATCGTTTTGTTTGTCTTCATATCTTTTTGTATTGCTTCAGTATAGGCAGAAGACACTCACTTTATATAGTGTTTTCAAATATAAAAAATGGGAGAACAGCCACTATGTTACCAAATAAAAAAGCCTAAAACAGTCACTAAACAACATTTAGCAATTTAACAGGTACAAAAAATGCATTACGTACATACATGCCTACATACAAACAATAATAAAAGGGCATATCTCATAAACATGTATGTCTTTGTGATCAAACATTTTTCTTTGTTATTCAAATCATAGTGATTGGTCACATTACTTTAAAAATACAAATATATAAAAACAATATAAAAAATGATTAAATCTGTACTTCATATTAATATAATAATATTAGTAATAAATTATACTTTCTGTTTATTTCCCTGAAACGTGATTTGAACCCATATCTCCGCTTTTCCAATCCGCCAAATATAACTCCTCTTAACTGACCATAATGACCTTAAAATCAGTATCAGTTTATTATTACATAATATTTATTATAAAACAATATATATATTTAAAGAAATAGAAAATAAAGATATGCTTCTACTATATAACTTTGTAAGCTTAAATGAAAATAACTCTTTGAAATACAAATTTCACTTCATTTTAAAATAAAAATGTTTATTTTATATTATTAAACTTAATTTTTAATTATTTCAAGTTTCATATAAATTAATTTTTCATATTATTTTATATGAATATATTTAATATGAATATATTATTTTATTTTTCTAATTGTTGTCATGTTTATCTAAACTGTATAGTTTTTTGTATCTGTATATAATCAGTCGTACTTGTAATAAAAATCTTATTAAAAGTTTGAAATTATTGCTTATATTTTTTTTGTTATGTGTTACGAATAACGTTATATTTACGTCGTTTTGAAGACTAAATTAATAATATTTTAAAGTATTTCCATAAATATTAGAAAAATCAATGTTACTTCAATTTCATGACAATATCATAACATTTTGAATAAATATCTAATAACTGACTAAAAAAAAATATGTATCTACATAAATACATATATAGAAATGAAAGTTTGTCCGTATGTTTACACAATATGATAAATTTTAATAACTTGACGGATTTATTTACTAGTCTTTGTAGCAACTTTTGTGCGTGTCTATGTTTAATGATGATATTATAAGGTTCGAATTTGTTTTAATAATGATATATGTAAGAAATAAATTTTATTGATTATATATCTATTTAATTCCGAATCTTAAATTTAATATTATTTTTGAAATTTCAGTTTCTAGCTCACAATTAGGCTGTTAAAGACATTATTTAGAATAATAATTAATAATTTTGTAGTTCTTGTAATATCAGTGTCACTATTTTGCGTGACGTCACATTAATGTGTAAGCCATAATGTTTGTGTAATTATTTCATGTTTCATATATCATGACTATCCGTATATATGAATAGTATTAAATCAATAAAAAAACTAAAACCTAATAAAGTAAACAATTTCAGTAATACCTTGTACTATAACAAAGACAATTTATGACGTCAAAACAAATACCTACGAGACCTGTGTAAATTTGTATGTATGTACATAGTAACTATATGGCATGTAATGTTTACTTATGACGTCACAACACAACTAAACTTATGTGTGTCTATAATGTAGATAGTAACTATACATGATTGTGCAAGTGTGCGTAAATGGGTGTGGCTTTGACCAATTTTATTTCCACATGATTGGCTGTTTCTGGAGAAGTAGACGTGGCTTTAACAAATTTTGAGTCCATATAATTGGTTATAGCTGAACAACTGGTTGTGGCATTCGCATTAACGAACGCTTCGGATGTGTGTATGGGCGCCCTTATGGAGTTGAAAGAATTCGTATTTAGTATGGAAGTGGATGTAACTAATGCCACCGCTGTATCCTGATTTGTTGTATTTAGAAAAGTAGGCGTGTCTGCAACCAGTGGGTCGATATAATTAGTCGTAACTAGACAAGTGGGTGTGGCTTCAAAGTGTTTGTATATATTTGTATGGGCGTAACTACAAACATGTTTGATTGTTTTCTATGATTGGTTCGACAAAAGGGCGCGATTTCAACCATGTTTGTACGTATCTGTATGGTCGTGGGTGTGTCTGTGGGCGTGGTCGGTCAGCTGAGGGCGGGAGGGGGAGACGCGGGCTGTAGCAAGTGTTCCGGTACAGGAACTGCTCTAAGACGCGGTGGCACTTTCTTTTGGGGACAAAGTACCTGTTAAAAAATAAAGCTTTTTTATTATGTATCATTTTTTTTTATTATGTAATAATTTTATTGGGCATTGTGGGTGGGGCAGTGTAGTCTATGAGGGAAACTGAAGTATTTTAATAATATAAATATATACCTACCCGCCTAGCAAATAAGAAGCAGCCAGTGTCATCTTCAGGTGCGGGCGCGTCCGGCGTCAGTTGCAAGTCCGCCGTACGACACTCGCGACCCTCCTCATCTGTAAAACATTATTCAATTTGTCTTATTAAAATATAAAGTTTCGCATGCTAGCTAGTTTTCTAGCATTACGCTTTGTTCTTAGCGGGGAGACCCAAGAAGTCTCTGCATGCCCCCTTCGCCTCGTCTGTCATCAATCTCTTCATACTTGCCTTTTTAACGTGATCTTTCTCCAGAATCATTAAAAATGTATTCCCGAAGATCAACCGAGGTTTCCCCTGCCTTTCTTATGTATTGTATAGAATCTCTTGTTACCAGAGCAAAAAAATGAAAATAATCAACAAACGTCTCTTTTACAATAAAACATTGTTTTTGAAGAATATAAAATGAGTTAGTAGGATATAAGTTGACAACCTCAACTTTACATTTTACTTTATTCAAAGAATAAAAAACTACTCTCTTAAACTATCAACTTTTTTTAAAACAATCAACTCACCAGCACAAAAAATATTCAATTCATTAAAACAGCCAGTTTCAATCATCTCCCTCTGCCACGGTATACTGACACTGCCCGTGCTGAACTTGCCATAGAATGTGTCATCGCCGGCGTCCAGGTTAACACCTTTGACGGTCGAGAATTGTTCTATATCGAGCACGTCCTTTGCGTATACAGCGTGTGGCTATAAATATACGTGGAGAATATTAAATAATTTCAAAATTGTTATCACAGATACAGCAAGTTACATTCGAAATGGTATAAAGATCATCGTTATCATAAAATTTGATGACTTGATTATTTAACAAGTCATTATATAGTCTTATCCTTTTTATTACCCTAAAAACACCAATAACAAATTACCAAAAGTAACTCACATCTGGCACAAAAGGCGCATCAACCATGCCCGCCTCCAGCCTGGCCCAGTTGAGCCTCGTGAAGAACCGGTGCGCCTTGACGAGGCTGGCGCCGCGCCGCCCTCCGCCGGCGCCTAGTCGCCCGCCCGCGCTCTTGTGCAGCAGGGCCGAGCACAGCGAGCGCGCGCACTCGCTGAACTTGCCTGAATATTTCTCTTGCTCGTGCTGAATGACACGCAAACATCGGGGTTAAAGTTAATTGACGTTAGCCCTCTAAATGTATCATTGTAACTTAATTAGATCGAGTAATCATAACGTTTGTATAAACAAGCGTGCTTCACGGAATTCAAGACGCACAAAGCGCCCACGCTCTTAAGCATTAGACCCGCGCACAAGGAACGCGCCCACTTGCCTAAGTATTCGTCTTGTTCAAGTTAAATGAAACGTTTGACGGATTAACGTTAATTGTCATTAGCGGAGTTAAAAACTGAAATACACAAAGACTAAGAATTAAGTTAATCGATGCTAGCGCCTACATGACATTTATAGGTAACGAAACAAAGACCGTATAAATTTTAATTCTTCACGTTAAAGGAACTCATTGAATCTAATCAAAATAGGTAAAAAAACATAAATATCTGTACATACGTGCAGAGAATGAGGTTAACAGAGAATAAATTTAGTTTATAATATTACTAGCGGACGCGCGCAGCTTCGCTTGCGTATTTAGGATAGATTTCTAATAACACATGAAACATGTGTTCAATGAAA
>FAPJ01009456.1:0-10790 GCA_001485985.1 Heliconius ethilla aerotome | reverse complement strand
AAGAAGTTCCCAACTAGGGCTAAGTAACAAAATTACATTTATTTAAGCGACCGTAGAAATTAAAATTATCATGTAAAGAAATATATTACTACATTTCAGTATAATATATAATTTGTAAGTCCATATAATATATAATACTAGTTACAATAAAACTATATTTTTTATGTTACTAGAAGACAACTAACATAACTAATAATTTAAAAAAAAACAATAAATATGACATTTAACCAGACATTTAATTAAAGTAGAAAGAGAAGTAGAAGTAGATTTAATTAAATTAGTTTTCTATTGTTAACATTGCTTCGCACTAATATTCATAACATAGTAATAATATTATAATATTATTAACATTTGTTATAATAAAGTAATATTTTGATGCTTCTCTATGAAACTAGATATAGGTATGTACAGCTTCACGCTGTATCCCGCATGCTCAGAGAAAACTTACTTTTAACACTCTTTTCTCTCTTCACGTTTTCCATTTTCCGCTGAATTCTGGGAGAATTGCGTGTTGAGTGGCGGTATATTAATATAACTAACTAACTAAAAATACTAAACATAATTGTTTAGTTATATTTTTTTGCAAATATTTAAATTTTTAGCCCGATTGCTACGATGATCTTTAAAGTTAACAAAATATAATTATACATATTCAGCATCCGCATCTTCTCATCTATTCTTATTATAAAGTTGCCTTTAAAAATAAAAAGGATAGACAGATTTAATAACGACCTTGTAAAAAGGCACTACTCTTTTTTATATAAAACAAAAAAACTAGGTAGTGACCAAATACGCAACGCACCTATCGAACATTTTTTAATCTGCATCTTATTTGTTTGTAAACAATGAGAAAAAGTTGTTCCGCTCCAAATCTAAAGCCTGCTTTTTGTTTATATTAAAATAACTTGAAAAAAGTGGAATGAACTTGTAAAAAAGGTATTGACCGCTTCCTTCCTTTTGGACATTTGTATTAAAAGACTGGTATTGAAATCGTTAATTGGATATAAAAAATAAGAAATGTTTTTAATTGCATTAAAAAAAAACAAGCACCTGTTGGCTAATGCTTATTACTCGAGAGAGTTTGTATTTATTGCAATTTATGAAAAAGATTATTATACTACATATACTTAGGTAGATACTGACCACTTTAAGCGGTATGAGTTTTTTTTTATATTTTAAAATACATTTTACTACCGTACCGTTACCTTTCGTAAGATTTTACACTGTTTGTATCGATCGATACATAATTAAGATATGCATAAAATAACTCCTGTGAATCAAGTCCAACCAAAGTAAATACCAAATATATGTAGGTATATTCACATTTGACAATTCTCTAATTTGACTGAGAAAACAAATAATTATGTATATTGCAATTATTTGTTTCTTCTATTGCATAAGTATAATCAATAAGTTTAAGGCACCAGGACGTAAAACTGAGACTGAAAATGTCATCCTTTATTGCTTGTTTTATCTTGCTGTCTCATGTACATAGCGGTAAAGTTGGGGTACCCCATACCCCACTATCAGAACTATCACAACGAAGAAATTAAAATAATTCATTTCCGTAGTTTTGAACTCACAACCATCACTTTAACAGTCAAACATTGCGCCGCTGCGCCACGACGGCTATCACTTGGATTCTTTATTTTAGTTTTTATGCAAAAAAATACGAGATCTGCCATATATAAAGCAATAAAATAAAATTACCACTTTTCAGTTATACTGGCAAATTAAGTTGCTGTGCTTGGAACCCTGGGCCCTTATACTGGCGAGAGCCATCGCTGGCATACCCTGCTCGGCGTGCTACATCGTCCTACCTATTTACTTGAAGGAGATCAGCGATATCGACTTGAGAGGTGCATTGGGATCTTTGCTTATATTAAACAGGTAAATTGCTTCACGCTGTACCCTTATCCTAGGCATATAACAGGATAGGCAGAAAACATAAAATAATTCATGTCCTCCGAGTGGGGAACCCCCAGTGAATCGTACCCATAAACAAGCTGTGGGTACGATTCCCACTCGAGGAAATTAAATATTTAATATTTTCACTTCTTTGCTCCGGTGTCGAGGCAAAGCGTTGAGTTCCAAGTTCCCACACTACATGCAATGCCATGCAGTGGGAAACTAAAAATAAATAAATAGCAAATTTACATTATAATTAGTTTCTCTATTAGAGTGATAAACATCTTAGGCCATAAGTCTCAATAACAACTTTTCTAAAGTAAAAATAAATCCTAGGTTCAAAAGTCTATTAAATGTATTGGTGTCAAGATTTTCTAACACTGTCTTTTTAATAAAATATTATGCATAACTAAGTAGCTATTTTTGCCTACAATTTTGAAAGTTATTTATGGAAATACATAATATATTAAGATATTGAAACGAAATTAAGATCAGGTTACGCATAAAAATACCAGTTATAATAATGTTAGTGTTTCGTCAAAATTTAATCAGTGATTTCAAAATATTTTTATAGAACAAAAACTAGGTATATTTGTAAATTGTTATTTTAGTTTTTTTTTATTTTTTTCATTTTAAAGCAGAAAGAACTTGCTGGCATGTCTATGTCTATGATTAAATAAAACTCGGCTTTGAAATCCGTTACTGAATGGGCGAATATTGATGAACTGAGTGTCTTGATACTCTGCTTACTATGCGAGATAAAAAGTAAACCTACAAAAAAAGGATACTTTTACAATTGTTGTTTCCACTATTTAGACTAAACGACAAAATCTTAAATACAAACAAACTAAACACATTTAAATATTAATATATTAATTTTTGAACTTCATTTGCATGGTGACCGTAAATATATGTAAATTTTATGAATTATTTAGATAATTAACAAAACCAGAAGCGCCTTACTTGTTGCAAATAAATTGATTGAGGTCAATATTTCTATTTGTAGAGAATGACATTTTAAAATTTCATTAAAATTGTGTTTTTATAGTGTTTTTAATTTTTATAGAATATATTTTATAATGAACTTTGAGAATAAATATTTTTAAAACATTTATTATTTTGATGTTAGGAAATTAGGTTACGGAACAGGAAGTCGTGGGTTCAATTCTTTTCTATACCTACTTGTACCACCAATCTCGAACTTGAGATGAAAGCGGAGAAGTGAGTGTCTTAACACTGAGTTTCGCCTAAACACACTACGAAATAATGGATGATGTTAAAAAATACTAAATTTAGTTATATTTTTAATTGTGTATTTTCAGAAACATAGGCTACTTAGCGAGCTACGTGTTCGCCGATCTCCTGCCCGTCAACACGATGCTCTGGATGGGGCTATTGGTTCCCGCGGTAGTGTTTTTCATTTTTCTCGTAATGCCTGAAACACCCGAGTACCTCGTTAAACAGGGTAAAATTGATGTAAGTATTAATTGCGGTTTTAATTCATAAATATATAGATTATAATCTATATAATATATAAAATTCAATAAATTGTTAACGTTTCAGGAAGCTAAAACGGTGTTGGCGTGGTTACGCGGCAAGAGCACAATGGACCCCACGCTAGAACAAGACATAGACACCATTGTCAAAATAGAGAAACAGACCAAGGCCGATCCAAAATCTGTCTGGAAAATTATATGTAAGTTTGAGAATAATTTATGTATTTCTTTAGAATGAATATGAGGCTAAGAGTTCCGTGAAAAGCCTGTGACTGTAAACGTGACAAGTTGTGTGTTCGATTCCCACTCAGGGATATGAAATATTTAATATTTTTATTTCTTCGCTCTGATGTCGACAGCAGAACGGACCTCAACATGCAATGCCTCCAGAATTCGGCGGAGCGGAGTGTCTTAACACTAGGCTCTCTCTGCCTACCCTCCTGTACCTATGCAGGATATAGCGTGAAGCTGATTTTGATTATTAAATTCTATATTATTTTATAGAAACCCTGTTTATTTGTTATATTACATGCTAGTAACTAGGCCGTGTAGATATTTGCATGGTATTTGCATAACTCTTATATGTAAGTATTGTATTCTGTTACCAATATTACAATTTTACTTGTATTTTAAATATTCATTTATGTCATTATAATTTGTTATTTTACTTCTTTTAAAGATGTAGACCAGGATATCAATCATTTATAATTTCTCGTTCAGTTCCGTTTATATATGTGAACAAATATTTGTTCAATTAATAGTGTTTGAAATCAAAACTATGATGTGAACCTAATATTCCATTTATTCTAGTGTCACTCTTTAGACAGAGATAACTTAGTGTATAGACACTCTGTCATCCCTTCCGAATTTTAGAAACTGCGTGTGAAGTTACGGAAGTCAACGCCGCCGCCGTTATTAGTCTACAAGAGCGAGAAAATAGAAATTCTTCGGGGGATCGTACGCACTAATGGTGTTTCTAGTCAAACGATATACCAATGACCCACAATAGCCTTATTCATATAAAATCTCTATAATAATAAATAATTCTATTGAAACTTTCACATTTTACTTCCAGTAAAAGACAGAGCAACGTTCAAAGCGTTCATCATCACATTGGTCATCAAGATAACGCAGCAGTTCGACGGGTATCTCATAGTGCTGATATACGCCGGGTTCGTCTTCCAGCGCGCTTCAGAGTCCATATCGTTGAACTTAAGCGCCAATAAACAGGTGATGATGATTGGAGTAGTTCAGCTGGTGGGCTCCATTGTCGCTACTTGTATAGTTGAGAAGACTGGAAGAAAGGTAATTATTAGATTAGCGCCTACGAATTTAATATAGTAAAGTTACACAATCAAAATGTATAATAGGAATAATATAACATTTTACTTAAGTAATGTGTAAAAAATATTATTTGTTCCTAATATGTTCATAGGTGCTTATAGCTTATAGGATTTAGGGGTGTCTGGTAGGGAGTTAAAACCATGGTATTTCTAATATTAATACTAACATAGTATTAAAAAAACTGAGCGTATTTATCCTCACACTGATGAAATTTTTGAGAAAATAATAATGAAAATTTCAATAAACACCATTTTATTTCAGCTTTTGCTGGTATCCACGTCATTCGCAGTCGGTATAGGCATGTTGATCCTGGCCGCGTGGTTCTACCTCGCCGGCACGGTGATGTGGCTGCCGGGCTGGTTGCCGGTGTTCGCTATGTGCTTATGTATATTTGCTGATGCTGCTGGGTTCCAGCCTATATCTTATATTATTATCACCGATTTGTTTACTTTCCAGGTAAGTTTTTTGTTTTCAATTGTTAAGAGTAGGTACCTACAATCAAAAATTTAGCCTTATTGTTGACTTTTAGTCGTATGTGTGTGCTTTTCGGCTTAAATAAGACCTAGAGATACAACTCTCCGCTTATTCATTTTAGCAACACTTATAAACCCTTATGTTTCTCGAAATGTATGTGGTAAACATTTCCCCTAATCATATTTGAACCTAATTCAGTTATATCAACCAGACACCTTGGAAACTTGGAAGTTATATTATTATTAAAAAAATCCGAAGACCGCTGTATTATTATAAAGACAATTCTTAACATACTTATATATAGGATTAATTACTGTTTATATAATTTATTGAATATTAGAAGTTTGATATACATAGGTATCTACATATAGGAGGCATATATGTCGCCATTTATATATTTTAATTAATTCTTCGTAACTGGTAATTTGCAGAAACAGTTGTGGAAAAATACAATAATAGGTATTGTGTATAATATTTATAAAGGAATTTAATATTGTGAAATATATTTTATGTTTATAGCTTTTAAAATATTCCTTTTCAAAAATTAATTTATATTTTGAAGAATAGGTACAGGCAACTTTTCTATAAAATAATACACCTATCCTATAAAAAGAAAACTACTGTTGACCTTTAAACTTGATTTCCTCTGGAGACAGTCCGAAAATTGAGTATAAACCTATAAAACAAATTATATCCCAAAATTTCTACGTACGACTATTAGTACCTACACGCTGTATCCTGCACACAGCTGAGTGGGCAGAGGGAACCTAATAAGATAAGATAGTTAAGACACTCCGTTCCCCACTTTCCGCCGAATTTTTGGAAGTATTATGTGATGAGTGGCGGTACTCAACTCCGCGCTTTGCCTCGACACCAGAGCAAAAAATGGAAAAATAAATTTAAATTAATATATCATTTACTCGAGCGCTCCCTCAAACCCTCAATCGATCGATCGATTCGATTTTGCAGCATAGTTTGTGCCCCTGAGCCACGACTGGCCACAAATTTAAATAATTAATGATTAAAAATAATTGTAATTTAACTATTAATACTAATTATTTACAATATATATTATTTTATTTTTTAGTTACGCGGCACTGTATCGTCATTCGCCAACATCTGTGCAAAATTAAGCAACTTCATACAAATGAAATGGTTCACAAAACTTTGTGAACTAATCAGCATCCACTGGACGTTTCTATTCTTCTCAATAGTCTCCTTCTTCGCAGCAATTTACACTCTACTCGCTTTTCCGGAAACAAGGAATAAAACTGTCGATGAAATATATGAGAAGTTAGATAAGAAGAATGATAGTATAAAGGCTGTGCCTTGATAAAAATTAAAAGATATATTAGTGTACAAAATATGGTTAAAATTTTTAGGATACTTACCTACAATATATTATCAGACAGAAAGTATCCTCGATAATTAGTACCCGAGATACTAATTTTAAACATTTAACGCGTAGGCAACTAAGATTGTAATTAATATAGAAAATGTCTAATAATCGTTCGCTGTATAAGTTCTATTGTTCATAACAATCTGTCATCCAAAAAATGTTATACAATTTTTAAACCATAATATTTTTGAAAATGTTGCAGAATATTTAAGAAGAATATGGAGTGAATGTGGAATGTATTTTATCATATTCTTGTAAGCAAAGGGCAACGTTAAGTTATGGCATTAAGGCCCATTCTACATACAAACGAAAAATGAAGACCGGAGTGTCATTACACGCAGTTTTCTCTGCCTACTCTGCCACAAGCGGGATATAGCGTGAAACTGAATAAGATATTACTTTAGTATACTATATAATTATGCTCCGTCCATGTAGATTTGTGAATCGCAAATCCAGACTGTTAGTATAAATCCGTTATTGGATAAATCTCGTTAAGATTTAGAATATTATTAAATTTAGCATTATTTATAATCTGGTGAAATTCCGGCCATTAAAACGAATTATGAAGAGAAATATTAAACGTTGTTAATTAAAATAAGTAATTTTGTATAGTTTTACCTAAACAACAATACTTGTTAGAATTTTTTGCAAGTTGCATTTATAGAAGTTTAATGAACTTTAAAATTTACAATTTTTCAATATGGTAAAACGTTGTCTTCGCTAAATTACTTATATATTAAAAAATATTCTATTTGACGTTTGTGTCAAATACTTAACGTACTTCATTATTTGATAAAAACCTTAAAGTTTCTGATAAATACTATTTTTCAAAGTATTTATATTCTAATAAAATTAATAACTTTTATATATCTAAAATAAAAACTGATGATTTAAGTAAAAATATATAATGCCAATTTCAAAAAACGACAATATTTTTGCTAATTTTCTCAACAAGCGAAGTAAATTTTAGAGCAAAATTACGATACAATAACAATTTAAAGGTAAATTATGTATAATAACTGCCCTGCTATTTAATGTTCGTCGTTTTACTACACAAATGCCGACATCCTGTTCTATTCTACTGATGTCAATGCACTAAATAACCTTCGAAAAGTTATATATTAAAGTACAAACAAATTTAATTTTGTATTATATATATTTATAAAAGTAAAACGGTTAAATAAACTAAAAGTATATAATATAAAAAAGCCCATTTTGGCAAGACTTCCAGCTTCTTACCCTGTTGTTTAAATACAGATAATTAATAATACAATCAAAACATTCCTTATATTGTTTTATATTTACAGTATATTATTATTATATAAAAAAACAAAGTAATTTGGAAAGTTGTTTAGAAATAAACTTGAAGTTTTAATAAATGACACGTAATAATTCTAGCTATTATTCAAATTGCACGGCCATTTTAAAGTTGACTACCAATTACCCTAAATAGTTAAAATTGGTGAGATTTTTTATCCGACTGTGTATAAATGTCGTAAATTTTACTTTTTGTTATGTTTGATAAATATAAAATAAAATGAATCTCATATTGTTATTGAATTTACTAGAAAATAATTACTGTCAATTGTGTTTTGTAAATATAATCTATATTTAGCATGTCTTATTTTGAATCTGTGACTTGACAGATTCGTATTATTACTAAACTGTACTTATTTAATATTTAATTAACTTGTAATCTTGTCCATATGATATTAATTATGATTAAATTATATTAATACTAAAAATAATCAATTTGAATTGTAAATAATTAATGTTGGTTTTCAATATAATTTGTTGAAACCGTATGTTTTTGTTTTATTTTTAACGGACAGAAAACCGGGACGCATATGCTTATTGTTGAAATTCGGAATTGATTTATTTGTATATTATTATTATTATAAAATAATCAAAAGGAAGAAAAAATCCTAACTACAGAGCGGCCACAACTTGTCGACTGCACTATAACCTTGTATATAATGTGTCTTGAAAAATATACAATTGTAAGAGTGGAAATAATCATCATTAACACTTGTTTGTTATTTTAACTTAGTAAATAATCACAATATTTAATTAACTAATGGATTATCTACTACTGAGTGCTGTATATTATATGTAAGGAACTATTATTTATATTTATAGTTTATTTAATATTTGTCATTAATATATTTCAATATTGTAATTTATTTATTTTCTGTGTTGGATTTCATCACTTATCTGGCCACTTTTGTGCACACGAAGTAGATAATGAAGTGTATTGCAGAATGAAAATTATATAACTGAGAAAATAAAGTATGTATAATTATTTATTATTTATTTCTTACGTTCCTCAAATCATTAAGCGCAGGCAATTAAGAAACATAAAAATGTCGACATCCAAAAGGCCGAGGTTTTCTAAAATATTTTTTTTAATTAAGCAATTATTTATGAAATTTCATGACTCTTTAAACAAAATAAAAAATATATATAATAATAATATATTAAAATTAACAAAAGAAACATCAAAGAATATTTCACAAGCGAAAGTAAAATTTCATCATACCACTTCGTTCAAGGAAAGAGCTGGGAGACAAACAATTTGTAGCGTAGATAGATCACCGGACATGTCCAATCCGCCTTTAATACATTGCAGTTTATTTACATAACGCCGTGTATAGGGACACACTAATGTTTTTATACTATAAAATAAATAGAAAAAACAAGCTTTAGATTCTCCAAAGATATCGTCATCATCAGCCTGTCCTCGTCCACTGCTGGACATAGGTCTCTCCAACGATCTTCAGCTCTTCATATCCAGCCAGTTGGTTTATGTGACCTCATCCAGATGTTGCATTGATGCTATATTAGGAGAACTTACTGCATCACGACTATCGATTTTAAAAATAAAAATTAATACTGAAAGTCAATAAATAACAAACTTTTTAAACTATGCTCATAAACTAATGCAATATGTACCTAAGACCTTACCCAGACTCAATGTAACGTAGCGTAAGTCTTCTTGGAATTTTAATATAATAGTGGAGAAAAAAAAAAACAAAGGAACGCCAAACGTTTCTTTGGCACTACTATGGACCTACAGTTATGGAGGTACGAAGTCAGAACTTACAATACAAATTAAGGAAAATATCCAAAAAGTAGTCCGAATCGTATTTAACTGTTTTTTTAATTTGATTATTTCATTCAATTTAAGATAAATTAATCATATTTGACGGAAAAGCGCGGGGTTGAGTTCCGCCACTCAACACACAAAGCCTCCAGAATTCACAGTTCAGTGCCCCTGTCCTACTATATGTAATAAAATACATTTAAATTATTTTTAACAAGATAATTCACAACTTGATTATAATGTATTTATTATTTTATCTGTATGCTATTTACGCAAAATTATAATAATGATTATTTTCTATATAAAAGCATAGCAAACTAATCCGATTTTAAGCCACAGATTAATTATATAGGCCGATTATATGAGGCCACTAGGTGGCTCAGAGGCTCAGAGGCACGAGCTTGTTATAGTAAGCATGACAGATTGTGGGTTCGATTCTCACTCGAAGAAATTAAATATTCAATTGTTAGCGTACTCGTGTAAAAGTGGGTAGATTTAGGTGAAAAACACTTTAAAAGCAATGGAATTGTGTCAGACGCCGACAGTTGCTTGGGTATTTGATGGGAGTGGAGTGTTTTAGCTCTAGGTTCCCACCTCTGTCTGCCCTAAATGGGGTAAACTGTGAAAAGTCAAAAAAAATTAAACATTTTTTCATTTTCATATTTTCAATTTGCTTCTTCAATCATATATAGTAGGGCTTACACATACCGAGGCTGTATAAATCATTATTTGCAAACTTTCTATTAGTCGTTACTTTTTTAATAGTATTGCGATGTCAGGGCCGCTGGGGTCTCGTGGAATTGGCAGATTTCCATTTCCAATATGCTCAAATGTTAGTTTTCAACAGTAAAAGTGCAGGCAGAGATAACTTTTTCGTAGAAACATTTTTAAGTATTCATGTGTGTTATATTTGAAAGCCTTTAAAACTTTTTGGCAGTCCAAGTATGAAATGTATCACAGCTTTGAATTCTATATTTCTGGAATAAATTTTGGGGTCGGTCGCGGCAGGGGTACACAAGCGTATGGCTGTAAAAGCGATAGGGTGTGAGTTCTATTCCCACTCGAG
>FAPJ01009439.1:0-12410 GCA_001485985.1 Heliconius ethilla aerotome | reverse complement strand
TTTCCTTTTGATGCCCGGTGCGGTAGGGGACTTGATGCCCTTTAAAATGGTCTAAGGTCTAAAAAACAAAGTGATCGTCGACTTTGATGCCCCTTTTCCTTTTGATGCCTGGTGCGACCGCACCGCTCGCACCCCCCTAGCTACGCCACTGTATCTGTAAAATAAAAGTGACTGTTCATCATGCCATCTTTTTATAACCTATTGGTATTGTAAGATTATCTAGTGATTTCTTACAGATTTTGGTGGTGGTGAAACAATAAATGTAGAACAGTTAAACAAAAAAATATTATTTCATTAAAAATCATATTTAAATATACTTGTAAGTTAATTATGTACTTGTTTAAGTTTTAGAAAAAGAAAACATTTTTTCGTACATGAAATTGCAAGTTTTGGATTTATTTCATTTTTATTTGTACTATAATACAAGGTCTTAATAATATGGATAATAATTTTACCCTAACTATTGGACACTCTAGAACCATTTTAGTGATAAGTTAATTTTCCTTATGTATTAGAGTAGTGTTTCCTTGTATTTAGTACAATTACCTTACAACTTCTATATTCTTAATCTCAATAAATATAAAAAAAGAATGCTTGTGGTTTTATTTTATTACTTTTATAATTTACGAAAAGCAATTTAAAAATAATTTGATTTCAAATAACCTCTAAACATTATCTATTTTTAACTATATTTTCCTTTCCTCACCTATAAAGATATCAATGAGGTGTTTTATCTTAATATTCTATTTTGAGGGCAGAATTTTATGGCCTGCTAATTAATTAAATGATTACTATCTAAAAAACACTAAATTTTCAAAGTTCTTTGTGCCTATCATAACATAAGCAGGCAAAAGTGTGAACCTAAAGAATGTAATGATTCTGTAGTAAATTTGACACAGGCAAGTTTTTAGAAATTAGCTAATTATACTATAGATGTACACTTTATTTGAATTCAACTGACTGTTTTTTAAAATGTTCTAACAAAATTTGGTATGACCAATACAATAATAATGCATAATCATTATAAATAGAAAACAACTGATTTTCAAGAATATAGGTAAGAGATTAAAAAATAATATAAACTATTTTATGTATTTTTAAAATCAAAAGTACAATATGTTTTACTACATAAGTACTTATTTCCTATCTTTGAGTACTTCTGTAAATGTCTTATTAAACATTTATTTCTTAAAAAATGACATGAAGACAATATAAAAAATCATAATTTTAGTATTGTTAGTTACACACTTATATATTTATTATGCTTAACACTTATATAAAAATAACCTAAAATGTTATTATACAAGTTAACTTTTCTTCTTCATCAAGTTAAGTAACAATTTAGTATCACTAATTTGAGTTTTTTGTCTTTTCTTCTGTTTTTCAACACCTTTTTGTTTAGGTTTTTTACTTTCATTCTCTATTGATTTAGCTTCTGTCTTCGGCTTTTTAAATAGATTCTTTAACGCAATATCAGTTTTTGATACTTTTTTAACAAGTATTTCACTTTTTGACGTTTCCTTCAGTAGTACTTCCTTTTGAAATGTAACTTTCTTCTCAGCGTTTATTTTCTTCTTTAAAACTTTATTACTACCGTTTATCGGTAAAGCATTTTGTTTTTTTGTCAATTTGTTAAGCACTTTAAGCTTATTTTTGCCAAATTTCACCATTTTATTTGTTTTTACTAAATAAAAGTTTTATCAAATGAACACATGTAATTGACATAAAATATAAATATTTTCATAATGTCAACATAATATAACACAGATTAACTACGCGTAACAGATTATACTCAGCAAATGATATATAAAATCGTAAATGAAAAATAATACATTAGTGATGTACTTAAGAATATAATTTTTTTAAACTTCCGCGAATGCTAATATTTAATATTGTTTTCAAATTTGGCAACCAAATTAATTGTAATTTAGTAGATATTCGCTTTCGTTAATCATATTCATCAATACTGCGCTCTCCACTCCGTCTAATTCTTGAGGCATTGCATGTTGAGTAGCGGAACTCAACGCAGCATATTAAAGTAAATTACAATTGGTGTGTCCAATTTAAAATTTGAAAATATCTTAGGATGCGTGCATTTCCATTTAGGACGTTATAAAATCAGTTGAGTTTTGCAAACGTTATCTACATTCTCTTTATAAGAATTGGATCCCCTGAAAGGAAATCGAATACAAAACTATCGCGTTTACGCTCAGAAAGAAAGGCTTTGAGTAAGCGGTAAATGAAATTGTAAAGTAGATAAAGGGAAATTAAATAAAACACATTCAATATTATATATGTAATTATATTATTGTCACTTTGCGTCTGTAAGACAACGCGTAGCGCGTAACAGAAACAACGACACAAAATACACATCCCTATACAAATACAAGTTACACAATGACACTGACGTCACTAAAGCATGAGCAAATAAATGCATTATCTCACTAAAACTTACTCAAAATGACGTACAAAATATTTACAACTGTCACTAATACGCTTAAAATATATTTTTAAAATTAAAATTCATATATTATGTTATTATTTCATAAAATAACTTCATTTTAATCCGATTAATAAATGATATTGCAATAAAATAATAGACTAAATATAGTAAACATTAATCGGCAATAAATTGATACACAAACATTTAATTAAATAAAAATAGAGAATACCCAAAGCACAAATAATAAAGCAAATAGTTAAATCTAAAATTATGGTATTGGCAGTTTAAATGGGAATGTTAATTACCAGATCATGATTCTTAAGAAATAAATAACAAAATAGTTTTGTTATGAAATGTCACAGCCGTTTAAAACAATAAAATTATAATTATTTTAGATTATTGGAATTAACTAGACTAATGTATTGGGAATACGTTTATAATATTTAAAGTGTTATGCATACTTAAGATAAAGAATATATTAAAATTCTGTAAAAAATTTTTAAAAGGATCGATGCCTTTTCAAAATTTAGACATTATATTTTTTTACAGAACTTTAAATATACAGCAGATCCTTAAAATGATAATTTGTGCTAAATATGATTATTACGTTTTTTAATGATCAACATTCAAACTTCTACTTCATTATGAATATATATTTATATAAAAGCTACTGCTAAGTCCACAAAAATATTGTCTTTTCTAGGAGCTGTATTATAATATAAAAAAATAAAGCATGTTTTTTTTATTTTAAAATAAACTAATTTTATGATAAAATTAATGTTGTAAATCGATTATTTTGACCATACTATTTAAAAATTAAATAATATTGTTTTAAATAATTAAAATGGAAGCAGCGTTATTTTATATATTATTATCTATAATATATTTTCAACATTTGAATTTTGTAAACATTTATATGAACTCTTATATTTTAATTATATAGATAATACATATATAAAGATAATATCGTCGTTGTGCTTTTATTATTGCTTTGAAACGATGTTTAAAGAAATAATTTAAGTAGAAAAAAATAAAAAACACATTTTCATATTAATATTTTTATGTTAAATATATATAATGTTTACACATATATATGATAAACATACATATTAAAATGGTATATCAAATATGTTTTAAACTCAATTTTAGTTTTAATTGATTAGCTTTTAAGCGTACATAGGTACCTACATCATATACTTGTGTAAATTCCACAAATAAAATGGCTAGAATAAATTACAACAAATATAAAGCACAACGACAATTATAATATACGAACAACTTATTTTTTAGAACACATCGAATGTTTTCATGTATATAGTTGTAGACACAATTACTAATGAACATTTTTTAAATTTTGGTCATCAACTATAGATAGATATTTGATACCATATATGAAAAATTTCAAAGATGGCATTTTATTTTTAGTCTTATTTTTTTTCAAAGAGAGCATAGAGAATTTAATGTTATGTTATATGCCCCATTTTTCGTAGATTTTAAAATCAATAATGAAATAACATTTATACATTTTTCATTTTCGCAAAATTAAATCAATAATATCTACTTTAACTCTTCATAAAAGCAAGCACGTATATTTTTAATTTAACATTCATATATATGTATGTATAATACATAAATAATAGAATGTGTTTTTTATGTATATATTATTATAATAATTCTAAACTAAATACTGAATTTCTTCGGATATGTCACGGCATACTCCGGTGGTCCTTTATTTTTCCTTACTGAAAAAATTAATAAAAAATATTTTTAAGCTTCACCTAGTGTTACTACATTCATCAGGCGCCGTCCGTTTTCGTTTCCATCCGTTTTGAAATTTTATTCAATAAGTTGCGTAACCGATCGCCGCGCTTTGACTGGCCAGGGCGTGGAAATGAAAATATTTTAATTACGCTGAGTGGGGATCGAATTCACATTCGATGAAGAATCGACACAAGATCGATTCTGTTCCGCTGCGGCACTATAGCCTCGATATATCTTTTTTAGCTTCGCGTAATATCCCGCACATAACAGGGTAGAAATAGGGAATGTAGGTGCGTTGTGTTCCGTTCCCCACTTTCCGCCGAATTCGAGAGGTATAGCTTGTTGGGTGGCGGAGTGGCAGAACTCAATCCCGCGGTATGTCTCGCCAAAGCGAGGACATGAAAATATTAAATACTTCATTCTCTCGACTGGGAATCGAACCCACAACGGTCGCTTTTACGTCGCCCGCTTGTGCCTCTGCGCCACGACGGCCTCTAGTTATATTGTGTAGTTATGGGTATATTATATATTTTTAGATATAATATAATTATGATAAGAAAATTATAAAACGTATATTATACCTTCATCTTCGGTCGTACAGAGAGCGTTAGCTTTTGCATTAAACGAGTTGCAGCATCTATAAATAAATTAAAATAAATCATTATTTGATCAGCTTCACGCTGTATCCCGCGCACAGCAGGGTAGGCAGAGGGAACCTAGTGTAAGAGTAAGACACTCCGTTCATCATTTTCCGTGTAATTTAACGCCGCGTTTTGCCTCGACACCAGACCGAAGAAATACAAATCTCAAAAAAAAAACATACAACATTTATTTAAGTAAAATATAAAACATTTAAGCTAATTAAGTAGTGAGGTATATGTTTGCAGTATAACACTAATTTTAGCCTACCGTACCGAATGCAACGTAGGCCTCCGTCATCAAACACCACCCATCCCGGCGTAGCGCTGCAACCTTCCACTTCTAGCTACCTTCTTTAAAACGCCTGTTCATCGCCAGGCCCTCAGGTCAAGGCCTTTCAGCTCCACAGAGTGAACGAAAAATTTACCAGTAACAAATCCAAGCCCCTCGATCCTGGTGCGCGGTTCAAGCAGCAGCAGGTATACAGGCACGGCCGTGAGGATCATGAGGCAGCCCACACCCGTCTCCGCGGGGGACGCCACCGCCGGGAACGCTATCACCAGCAGCGTGCATATTATGTAGATTACTGTGGGCAGTGTAGTACGTAAGTGTTAGTATTGTTGTTATTTTACGAAAAATGAGTCAAAAGTTTTTTTCGCTTCACGATTTATCCTGCACATACCAAGGTAGGTAGAAGGAACCTGTCAACTTAGTGTTGACAATGAGAACCTTCCGTTCCACCCTTTTCACCAAATTCTCTAGCTTACTAGATAGATTGCGAGGAATTAAAAAAATAAATCGAATCTGTAACTGTTGCATTTACAAGCACACGTTGTGCTGCTCCGCCATGGCGCGATGGCCTCAAGTACCTTACACAAGGCTTAAAATTTTGGTACGAAATTTTAATAGAAAAGTGTAATATATTTCTGTACATACAAAAGCTAAAAATAATATATAAGCTATAATATAAAAAATAACTCACTCGGGAAGAACAGGTTGACTTTAATGGGTCTTTCTAAATCAGGTCTTGTGTAGCGCAGTACCGGGAGGCACAGCACCGCTGCTCCTATACTTAACTGTAAGTGACATTACAAATGAGAATTAAGTACCGTAGTTTATTGTAAAAATGTTAAATAACACACATACTTACCTAAAAAATATAGAAAAGAGATGTAGGAAATGCAAATGTTTTATATATAGAGGGCCAATGTTAATTCATATTTACGTAGGCCCTCTATATAGAACTCATGTTCTGTTACAATGGCGTCGCGTTACCCATAGATATCTAATATAAATAGAAGCTTCAATAAGGAACTTAAAATTTTAAATATAATACAATACAATACATACATTACATAACGAAATGACGTTATGATTTTTATAGACACACAGTTTTAATTAATTAATTATATATAATTTAATTATACGCTATTTAACCAAAACTGACCCAAGTGGCGAATCCCACGTAGTTAATGAGCGCGTAGATATCGGACACGGTGAGATAGAGCAGCGAGAGCAGCGCCACGGCCAGCACGGCGGGCGCCGGCGTAGCGCGCGCTGACACCATCGTCAGCATGCCCGGCAGCTGGCCTTGAGCTGCACCCGCGTAGAATAATCTGGAAATGTTATCCGGTTTTTTTTCGAACTTGAGGTTAATGCTGTCAGCCCTACTGGCTTTTACAGCCACACTGGGCTGGCTGGGCACTAGGGAAGACAGTACTCTTAAATGTAATAAGGATTGATAAGGAGGAAAAATATTCTATTCTTCACTTTCCAATAATTTTCTAGAGAATATACTAAGAATATTTGAATATAATTTCTCCAAATGTAAATCTAACGCCTAAACGGTCTACGAGATCTAGACATGTGTAATCCTTAGATTGATATTAGTTTTCTAAATTGCTAAATGATCTAAAGAGCCAATCCACAAAGAATTGTCTTGTAAGATAATTAAGTAAACTTTTTTGATTCACGTAATATTAATTATATTTGATTTGATTACCTTTGAAATATCTGTAGTTGGACAGTGTTTAATACTTTATAAATACATAAAATTGTAATTTAACTAATTAAAAAGAAGCTTCAGGTTACCTTGAAGAAGTCAGCAAAACCCCATTAACAGCGCCAAAGGTGGAGGCCGCCACGAACAGCGGTATAGAGAGCGCGAACCACCCGAACAGACGTTCCGCAAACGTCACGGCCACTGCGGCCGAGCCTAACACCTATATTTCAGGTTTGACATTAGAGGCAGGTTAAAATATTTATTTAGGAAACGTATAAAAATTTGAACGTAGCAGGATTTAAACTCGCTACTATTGAAAGCCGTCCAAGCGCTCTGACCACTAAGCCATACGTTCTCATCAAACTACGTCAAAATTCTTATACGTTTGTTACAACTTAGCTTAACTTAGATTTAAAAGTTTTTTTTTGGAAAACAGATGTCAGACACGGTCAGCTATAATAATGCTATAACATAAAGTTCAGCAAGGGTAACTTGGGCGGCCATGACTCATCGACCGTACTATAATATTTTAGAGATGGATTATTTTCTCAATTGGAATTTACATAAAATTATAAAATTAAAAGGAAGTAAGTACAACTGCTCATTATTAATTCAATTATTTTTTTAAAATATTTTAATTAAAAAATATATTTAATATTTTTTTTCCAGTAACAAAAATTTCCATACATTTCATTTATGACACCATAAAATTTGAATACAGAAAGGACTTACCTCGGTAGGCGACAGAGTGGTGTAGAAAGCGATGTTTGTAAACGTATACACAATAGTAACTAATGCACAGGAAATTGCAATAGCTCGTGGAAGATTCTTCACTGGATCCTTTAGTTCTTCTATTATGAAGTTGAGATAGTTCCTGAAATCGAGAAAAAGAAATATTTTATTCTCATACATGTGCCAGCTATAGCAGGTCAGCAGTGAGTCAACTCCCTACTCTCCGAATAAGTTTATTATCCTGTCAATATACGACGATCGGAAGAATAAAGGGCTTCATTTTACTATAGTAGGAAAATTAAAATGATTAAACAAACGAACTTGCAACCTTCGCTCGAACTCGACAGTGTTGCACTGCCACGATGGTCTTATTGTTTTTATTTTTGTAATTGCGAAAAAAAAAAGTATATTTTTAACTAATATTCACCATCCGTTATAGGCGAAGAGTCCAGAATAGAAAGACAGCGCTATAGATGTAACATCGTTGGTCGTGCCTTCGAAGGAGAAGTGCTCCACTTTACCTTAAATAGAGAAAACAACTGTATCGTATTTATTGATGCAGCTTCAAGCTTCTTCCCGTATAGCAGGTTAGGCATAAGGACTGTAGAATTTGAGACTGATTTCGAAACGTTGCGTGGCGGGTATGTACTCAAAAACGATGATTATAGTTCAACTAACATTAAATCCTTACAATATCTAAGAAAACAACAAAATCAAAGGAAGCTCTTCCGTTTCTCAGCGAATTAAGGTCGATCCCCAAAACAGCTATTGCAGTACTACGTATAAGGTATACTTGTATTGTAGTAGCTCGCATTACATAGCTTTTTCACATGAAATTAAATAACAGCCGGCGCTGACCGGATCGCGGCAATCATCTAATAAGATCGCACTGTCCGTCTGTCCGCCGACGCCTTCCGAGAGGAAGCACTAAATTTAGTCCATTTTTTTTATTATATATTTGTTATATTGATTATATTGACTTTTTTACTATTAATTATTTATTATATTTTAATTAATATTTAAAATATATATATTTTTTACAATATAAGTTTTTTTTTTCTGTAGGTAGC
This sequence comes from Heliconius ethilla aerotome, assembly GCA_001485985.1. Taxonomy (NCBI): domain Eukaryota; kingdom Metazoa; phylum Arthropoda; class Insecta; order Lepidoptera; family Nymphalidae; genus Heliconius; species Heliconius ethilla. Next base: position 3,763 of record FAPJ01009439.1, on the reverse strand, counting down.
GGAGCGAAATCAAGAAGAATATTGGTAGAAAGTCGGTTTACGTAGTTGTCCCGCGAATATATGATTTTTTTTAAATTTATTACAGAGAGCGAAATAAGCCTGTGTACGCTGGCGAAGTAAACATTGGGAGAAGTGTAAGTCTGTCTCGTCATTTTTATTAATTTTCAACATCCGAATATTTGGATCAAAATTGCATTTTTAAAGTATTCTAAATCCCGTATTGTTGAAAATTTAATTGAAATAAACGTCGAATTAATTTTGAACATAGCGGGATTCGAAATTCTATCTTTCCTTTCTTTTAAAAGTATTCTTCTTGCTTAAATCAGAAGTGGCATAACACTTTAAAATAATTTAAAAAAAACTTTAATTTACATACACATAATTTATTTTAACTGAAATAACTAAGAAACATTAACAAATAAGAAAAAAGAACAAAAACTATTTAACTCATCTATCTTGTCAATGTTTTATGAATGTCGACCAAAGAAATAAAACTGAAAATTTAAATCTGGCCACTTCAGAGTATACGAGAGACAATGAACTTGAGGACTGTAATAAATCAAAAATAGTATGTACGGAAAAACAAACGAGTTTGGCTCGAAGGACCGGTCCTTCTAAAGTACTAAGAATTCTTATAAAAATTTCCAAATTTTTTTCTTGACAGACGTCCGTCTGACTCTTGGTTAATGTATTGAACGTTTCTTATTTTGAACTGTCTCATATGTGTAGTTACTTGGAATTTTAGTTTTTTTTTTTTTATTTATTTCAATGGTGTTGTATTGAACAACGTGTATACTTGGTTTTATTATTTTATTATCTGTGAACATTATTTTGGTCTGCAAGCTTTGATGAGATTTTGTTTAAAATTTTGATAATTTAAAAATAAGGTTATTTTTTATATTCATATATCTATTTAAATATATAAATATAAAAAACAATGGCGTAAGCTTTAATTTTACATTTAAAATAATGTTATATTAAATATTTTAGGCAACGATATCATATTCGATTTCTCGAAAATGCGTCTAACGGAACCAAATGTCACGTAATTTCAAAAAATATATAGAAACCTATGTGAATCACCGCTCATTTACTGTCTACTAGGCTAATTACCTATAAGAAACTGACAATCTAAGATATTTTTTTTCAAATTTACTCAAAATTAATTTAGCTATATACTACCAAAATTTAGTAATACCTATAAAAAAATCAACTCAACTAGCCCAAATGGCTTAACATTTCGTCAATGGGTATTTATTAGTTAGTTACACATATCCGTTATTTAGTTCGACGATTCAATATTCTTGTCGGCACAAAGGACCAATTTACTGGCAAATTGATTTATCTCGAGCCATTGAGAGGCGATCCTGCATCTGACACCGAATAAGGAACCTCTTAGTGCTTCAACTTGTGGAATCTTTCTTGTTGTTGTATAGAAATTAGATAGATAGTGGAGGTTATTAAGTTTGTCTGTAAACTTGAACTTTTGTCTGTACATACATGACTCTTTCTAAGTGCCCATGGCAAGTTGATCGCAGCTACAATAATTATTATTAGTGCGTTCTGCGAAACTAACATTTTAGTTTATAATTTAAATTAAACAATCAATTTACAGAAATCGAACCCAGATTCTTTTAAGTCTAACCTCGGGTCATAGAGATCGATTCTTAATTCGTCGGATTCTGTATCTCACAAATAAGGATTCTCTTCGTGTGTTGTTGGAAACGTTTTTATTAAATACGAATTAGAATAGAAATTTATTAAGTGTAACTTATGAAAAAAATATATTAGATACCAGCGACCCGCTCGCGGCTTCGCCCGCTTAAAACTCACGACGCGCTTTGCCTTGTTACCAGAGCTATAAAATTATTATATTATATAATAATTACTAAAACACAATATTTACCTCTGCAAAGTTGGTAGATCCCAGCTGCTATGATAATGAAGAGAGCAAGTAGCTTCGCATACGTGAACCAGTCCTGTACTCGCGTGGCTGCTCGAACTGACCAACAGTTGACGAATGTCAACAGTACTGTTGAAGATAAAAAAAAAATTAGTTACTAGTGCCCGCTCACAGCTTCGCCCGCTTTAACTATTATAATATTTTAATAGGCAAATATTTTATGAATATAATTAAATATAATTCTTTCTCTTAAATAATTATGTCTTTTAGTGAAAACTGCATTCAAATCTGTTGCGTAGACTAAAAGATATATTTTTTCTTTAAAACAAAGCTAAAAGTGATAAAATATGTAATATGTTATGACATCGTGGTGTAGTTACAACGTTTTCAAATGTGCGCGTTAATTTTAAGTTCCTTTCTTTCAATTTTAAAAATTATATATTGTTGCTCTAAAATTTCAACCATAAATAGCGAAAGGTACAGGGATACTCAAACTATTTTTAATATTGAAAACAATATATTAATAAAAACAAGTAATGAATACGTAGAGTAAGGAATTACTAATGACTATCACATAAGTTTATGTCTATTAACTTCATAAAAATAAGCTATCGGATTTTGTAATATTCTTGATATATAAGTTTTATACTTATAGGCGATTTAACACTTCGATAGTATAAAATAATCCAGGCAAACATAGCAGTCTAGACGTCTGGCCTCTTACTAAAGTTCTCTTTTACGCTTAACCCGTTAATTTTGTACATCACCTTGTGAGTTAAGGCACTCCAACCTCTACTTTCCGCTTTTCTAGCGATATCGCGTGTCGAGTGACGGAACTCAACGTCGCGCTCTTCTTACCACATCGGAGAAACATTATTAAATCTTGATATAACCATAATGGGCTACGATCTTATAGACTTTTAGAAAATTGAAGAGCTTCTTGTAGCTTTTTAACTATTATATTAGTGACTAAAATGTTTTACACCATATTCGCAAAAGAACTTGTTATATCATTCCAATATCTTTGCCCATTTAAGAGACATCGTATTTAGACTAAAACGTGCTTTATGTAGAAGGAACTTAGTGTTAAGATATTCCGTTCCCCCTGCACTGACAAGACTGCTCAATGAGTGATGTTATTTAGCGTTGAGGTTTTGTTTTTTCGCAGAACGAAGAATGAAAATTAATATAAATATTTCACCCCCAGATTGGAATCGAACCCACAATCTTTTTTTTTAAACATAAATTAATAAAAAAACTCTCTCATACAGAAAAAAAGTAAATAGTAGAAAATATATAACTTACATATACAGCAAGCAGCGAGTAACCGCGTGGCGTCTTCCGGGGGGTCACATTCAGGGAATATAGGCTTCAGCACGTATACGCTGAATGTCAGCGCCACTATAGCCTATAAATAAATTTATTTATGATTTTAAAAATATTATAAAGTATGGATTAATTTAATAACTAAATCGTAAAAAAAACACTGTTTCTATTATGAAAAAAAAAAGACAAAAAAATGACACGATTTCAAAATTTCTATAGTTTGCGAGGCGTAAGTTGAACATTGCATTTGTGTTAGAGATTATAAAAGTAGAGCCAGAAGAAAAGTAAAAAAATATATATTTATTATTCGAAATCAATAAAAAAATTCCAATATAAAATTTTTTTACTCTCGTCTAATGTGTCGTTTGAGTTAATAATGAATCCTTCCGTTTTATAACCGAAAACAGCGGTGTGTCTACATTTTTTTCTTCTTTTACTGCTTGATCAGATTCACGGTATTTTTAACAATTTTAAAATATTACTCTATTCTACACTTAGGAAAGAAAAATACTTTTTTAAGAAAACGTATAAAAA
>FAPJ01009424.1:0-14046 GCA_001485985.1 Heliconius ethilla aerotome | reverse complement strand
GACAATTCCACCCTGTATATTACTAAATTAGGTAGTTCAATTTAAAATAAGTACAATAAGTGAAGAACATTATATTCCACTTTATAATCTTTATTTTTTTTATAGCTTCACGCTGTATCTCACACTTAACAGAAAAGTTTGGGCACAACTTCAAATTTCATATAAATTTTGAATTATTATCCGTTTCGTTTCTATATATCCGCGTCTATCTCTAAGTACATAGATTGTTTTTGTTTAGCCCCGGGCGTATAGGTAATAGGTAGGCGGGTTCGCGTTATACTACAACGGACATCTCATTTTGGGGAATATGGTAATAGCATATTTTAAATATACTTTTACCTACCTACCTTTCTTAGTACATTTTTTTAGTTTCACGCTGTATCCCGTATATTTGCTATAAACGGGACACTGGCGGAACTCTACGCTGTGCTTTGTCTTATAATCAGAGCAAGGAAATAAAATATAGTTTATTACTCCGAATGGAGGAAAGAACTCTAATAATTATAACTGTAATACAGAAATAATACATATAATAAAATAGCCCATAAAATTCAAATTCAAAATAAGTTTCAAATTCAAAATAAATTATGAATTACACAAAAATAATTAAAGGGAAACCAAATTTATCATACTTTTGACAAAAAAATAAATAAAAATACACACACACATACATCATCATTCAAGTCGGTTAAAACATATTACTTTAGCATTCTGTCGTTTAGATCAGCAACATGGATATGCCATTAAGAATATTATTTGAGGCAATACACTTAAACTATTTTCACTTAACATATTTCGTTGGGAACGTATGGTCTGGACGGGCTTTCACGAGATATTGGTGTCGCATATTGTTTTCGAAATAGAAGTTTAGTGAAGCATTTAAATCATATGCTTAAAAGCAATTCTTGATAAATTACACAAAACTGCTATTGAGATTAGAAAAATAAATCTACATACGTATGCATTAAGTGAATAGTGTACGTAAGGAAATAGTGTTTCAGTATGTGTACATTTATACTGAAACACTATTTCCGATAAAACCGGCCAAGTGCGAGTCGGACTACACACGATGATTTCTGTAACATTATCTATAAACGGTAAAAAGGCATGTTGTTATGTGGGAGCCCCCTTAAATATTTGTTCTATTCTATTTTTTTTGATATTTATTCCTATAGTGGTAATAAAAATACATAATCTGTAAAAATTTCAACTGTCTTATATCGTTCGTTCGTTCAATGTCGTTCTTATGGTTCATGAGATACAGCCTGGAGACAGACAGACAGACATACAGACAGCGAAATCTTAGTAAAATCTTTTGAATACGGAGCTCTAAAAAAGGAAAGAGCTTAATCGCTGATTTTTTAAATATATCACACAAAGGAAAATGCCCTAAAACCTCAGCTTACTGCTAAAAAATTACAAATTTATTAGTATATTCACTTCGATAAGAGTCTTCTTCGAGTGTAAATTGTTTGTGACTTATTTAAAAATTACAATCAATAAAAACGGCACCTCAAGATTGCTCTCAAAACCGATTGCAAATTTGAGAGCGGTCAATAAATATAGGCTATAATTCACCAATAACCATAAAACGCAATCAAATAAGTTTCATTATTACATATACCTAGTAATTAAAGTAAATTATAATCTTTATCACTTACTAAACTGACATGTCAGTCAAATACATAATACAGAGGTGTAGTTTAATATTTTAAAGTGTTCAGACATGTATTATCTGTTTCGCTAAGCGCATATTTCACGTAGCCGTCGCCGCCGCGCCGTTTGTGTACTTATTCTGGTTACCAAAAAATAAGGACAACGTAGGTAGTTATTTCGTCAATTCATTAATTTTTATATATTCAGGATGGAGAGATCTTCTTATCTCTGTTAAACTTTTTAGAGTTAAGATATTTCGTTTTCTACTTTAAACCACTTTTTCTCAATCCAACTTTTTCTACAGAACACATTAATAAGAGGAATGTAATGAGTGTAAGCTCGATATGTTTACTAGTGGGAAGTCCAAGGTTCTATCAGACATTTTCCAATTGCATCATCAGACCAGCTTGATAGTACCATAATATTCTATTGTCATCTAATCTACCTATAATTGCAGGTTTCATATGATACAACAAACTTCTAAGTGCGAGTAATTCAAATTATTGGATGGATTTTGTTACTTAGCTACAGATCAATGTAATAAAATCATGTTAAAAAATTTACAAAATTAAATGATCTCTCTCCAGAATAGGTATATTAGTCCGTCCGGTCGTTTGCATCATTTTGATTGAGATTTACAATCGCAGTCCACGGGGGCGTACAGTAACAATGTTGCAGAATGCCACTTCGGTAATTAACTGCTTCTACGCTGTCTGTTTGCTAAATAAATATGATTAAATGCTCTATGTTATATATAATCTAATAAAGGCAGTGTGCCACTGACTTACTCTGCATGCGATGGTTGTGGGTTCGATTCCCATTTCGTGGAATTAGTAAAATTTAATCATTTTCTGTTTTCGTCTCAGAAAAGCTAATGCGCTGTGTTTTTACGCTGTATCCCGAACATAGCAGGTAGGTAGTGGACATGGGGACCTAATGTTAAGACACTCCATTCCCACTGGCGGAACTCAACGCTGCATTCTACCTCATTACCAGAGCGAGGAAAATCAAATATTTAATGTTTTGATTTGATTTAAATACTTATTCATTATTTATATTTATTTAATACGCAATATTTAGTAAGATCTGAGAGTGCTAAGCTAGGGAAAATAAGTAATACATTTTTAATTACTACCAAATTCAGATTTATAAGCAAGTTTTCTCTTATAATATCACAAAAAAACCTTAAAATATTGGCCTTAATCCAAAATATGATTTAGTACAATGTTAGAAAATATTGTAAAACGCTGATATTTTTACTGGTTTAATTATATTGGGCGAGCGGTGAGGCCGCGTCACCATGCACCGTGTACAGGAGCTACGAAGAAAATGTTTCTGATATTTTACTATCTACTATATTATCTTCATTGTATACTAATATTATAAAGCTATAGAGTTTGTTTGATTGAACGCGCTTATTTCAGGAACTTAAACTTAACTTAAGTTACCCCACGCTGTATCCTTAGCGGGGTAGTCAGAGAGAACGGAGCGCCAAGCGTTCATAATTTTTCGCCTCGTCCACTGTCATCAACCTCATCATACATACCCCCTCCAGGGGGTCCTCATGTCTTTTATGTGACCTTCCTCCATTATCCTTGATGCTGTGTTTTCGAAGGTCAAGCGAAGTCTCCTCCTCTATACCTTTCTTACCGCTCACTTTTCCACCATAAATCTTTTTTGCCATTCTTTCATCACTTATTCGTTCGACATGCCCAAGCCAAATAAAATTATTATTTGAACTTAGTTATTCTGAATTTTGCACCAGTCTAATTCTCAATCTCAAGTATCTGTAGTAAATTTCAAACGATTCTATATATTTTGATTCAAAACGATGGTAGAAAAAAATACCAATACAAGTTACTCAAATTGAGCAATAATCATACCGTAGTGTTAATTTTCTTAATAATTCCAAGTATTGACCAAATGTTATCCATTATTTTAGTAACTTCAAGTGACCATTTAGTAGATTGGGCGACGTCATGCAACAACTGTCACGAAGTTGTACGTCGACAGATTCTTTGGCAATATGAGGACCGGGTTAAATGACTGCATTTCAAGAATAAGATTTATGTATTTATTTTAAGGAAAAAAAATAAGATTTTTATTGAGAAGTCTAAGGCCGTCAAGTCTAAGGCCGCCTTGGCAAAGTGTCACAGTGTCTGATTGTAAGCACGGTGGTTGTGGGTTTGATTCCCACAGAGGGAATTGAGTTATTTTCTGTTAGTCGCTCCGTTCTCTATTTTAAATCTAGAGTAATACTTCAGTGGATTACGTAACTTAACCGGTGTTAAATAATACGGTTATTCCATCCAAAAAATACCTAAACACTAGATCGAAATGGTAGAACAAAATATTTTATTTTAATTCTCTTATTAAACTGTCAGTTTTGACAGTAAATAAGGAAAGTATAAAGAAAGGCAATCTGGCGAGTGGCGATAATGAATTAGCTCACATGATTGATGCGCACCCGACGTCGTTCGCTAATAGGGAAGCCGGTTTACGCGATGCATTTATTTATCTTAGGAATGTATGACTCAACGTGATGTGACGTGACGTGGGTTCATATTCTAGGTTTTTTAAGGTTTTTGTTGTATACTAACTTTTAACTGCGACATCATCTTCGTAGTCAGTTTAGAAGTTATTTCCACCTTGGAAACAATTTCTAAATGCCATAAATAGTTAAGACAGTCCCACCACAGTTCACCACTTTCCACCCAATTATCTATTAATTGCATTCCGAGGTGCGGAATTCATCTTTACACTTTGTCTACCAGAATGAAGAAATATAAAATTATTATTAGTCATATCCTCGAGTGGGAATCGAACTTACAACCATCGCGCTTGTAGTTGCTATAACACCGCTCCGTGCTGATATTTTTTATTGTTGTCGTATAAAAAAATCCAAAAAAAATTAATGTGCATTCAGATGTAAGAGACGGTTGAGGTCAGTTAGATACAGGCCATTTAATTCATTGAGCGGACGGATTTGCTGAATATGAAATAAAAATATTTTTTATATATATTATTATTTTGTGACACAGATGGAAAATGTCAAGTGCCTTAAACTGTCTTAAAATGAAAGCAGAAACTATTTTCATTTCAAGACAGCGTGTCATTGAGTTCCGCTATTCAATATTCAGTATTTCGGAAATTCAGTGGAAACTTGGACACAGAGTTTCTTAACACTGCTTTCCTTCTGTTTATCCTGGTATGCGGGATAAAGCGTGAAGCTATTATTCTAGTTTTTGCCTACAGCTTTTCCCGTGTGATGAAATAGAAATAGCCAAGAAATGACTATATCAAAAGCATTCAAGCTATTACAATGCTTTAATCGTCGGTCTTACTCGATAAATAATATTTTTCAATAAAAATCAGTAGTTCCTGAGATCAGCGCATTAAACAATACAAACTCTTTAGTTTCATATTCAAGTTTAAATGAAAGTATAACAATATCCTCATATAATCGACAATATTTTACCGGCATGGAACCTTTGGCAGTACCTATAGGTGACGCCTGGTTGCCCGCGGCACGCCGAGATTGGAATATGCAAATGCAAAGTAACTTCGACAACTGTTATGGTACCTATCGGCTTAGAACCGAAATGAGTTTACAATGTTGTTTTTGAAGTTTTAGTTTTCTGATCGAGTTCGAAGAAAAGGAAAGAGAATTTTTTTTTAAAAAAAAAAATTAGTACTTCTTACTTCAAACGCAACAGTCGTGAGTTTGTTTTCACTTGCATATTTTTATTTCATCAAGATTAAAACATGGCGTCTAGTTCCACCACTCAATATAATAATATAATGAAACGAAAATTGGGAACTGAGTGTCTTAACACTAAGTTACCCGACCTGAGATGTACGGGATACAGAATGAAGATACTCACCTAGTAACGTAGATTGCTACATGCAACTGGCATGCAGTATAAAGAATGTTAAATTAAAACGAACCATTTAAATACGTTTCTTAAAAAATATGGAAAGTCCACTACAAACACACCAATGTGAAGGAAAATATAACGTTTAATATTTATGAGATCGCAAAACGCATCAGCCGCGGTTTGTTTAATAGCATTGTTTTTAAACGACAATTTGTTGGGGAACGAACCCTTTAGGCTATGACCGGGGATATTAGGGTTGTCACTACGAGATGTTTTTATCTTCTTAATCTTTAAGGTCAGGTAAGCCAAGAACCAAGTATGATTCTTGCTTTTGGTGCAGCGGCACAACATCTGACCGTAAACGCGGCGCGCGGCGGTTGTGGGTTCGATTACCACTTAGAGAAATGATTATTTTCATTTCATCGTTCTGGAGTCAAATCAAAGCGCGGCGTTGAGACTTTATAGGAAATGTCTCGAAAATTGAGCGGAAGGTGAGGAACGGTGTCATTGTCCACTAGTTCTATTAAAAATATATGTATGAAATAGTTTGTGAAGATATTATTATGAAATTCTGTGTTCAGTGGCTGAAGTAAGCACTGATTTTTTTTAAGTTATGTCAGAAAATAAAAAAAAATCCTTTTAATTAAAGTGACAACCCTAACAGCCAGGCGGTACTAAACAGTAGCGTACCGCACAAACCGCGTTACAGACTCATCTAGTGACAATCTTCACTAACTGATTTATATACGGCTGTAGGGCTACCACACGATATTGGATTTTTGAGGTATTATTGTTCTTTATATTTACCTTAATAGATATATATTTGCTATACTTACCTATCACTTGGTGGAAGGTGGAAGGTTTAGTTGAGACAAGTTTGAGAAAATATGAAAATCTCCATTTTCAGTCCTTTTTTCGAGACGTTCGACCGACCGTTCGACCTTGAATAATAGGATTCAACACCATGCTTTGCCTACGGTAAATAATTAATAATAAGTAGGGTAATAATCCTACTTATTATGTGTAAGTACCTACATGTATGACAAACATCGTGTTTTCTATTTCATTACTGTATGTACATGTATTATAAATATGGTAAATTGCAACCGTGGCTGTACCGACATAACAATTGTGGTGTAAAATTTAACTGACTATGATCTTCCCGTAAGGAGGCCCGCCACAATCGTCTCTATGCTGTCCGCATCCAGCGCCTTCCGGCGACCTTCACGGAATCGTAGCTTCACCTAGTGGGGAGCCGACTGAGCTTCGTCTGGTTGGGTTATCTACATAATACATTTTTTAACGTATTAAAAAAATCTAATTTATTGAGTGCTTGTGTTCGTCATGCTTCTCTTAGGTTTAAAGTTTTCGAAAGCCTTTATTTTTTTACAAGTTTGTTATCCGGATTTTTAACTATGTAAGTATCTAAGAAGCCTTCTTTAAGTTTTAACATAAATTAAAATAAGCTTGGATTACTACCCAGGCTAAGCATTTTGTAAAAGCTTACTCAATAAATAGAGGTTTTTTCTATCTTCACGCTGTATTCTGTACGTAGTAAGATAGGCAGAGGGAACCTGGGAGCTTAATGTTAAAACACTGTTATCATTAAGACACTTCCGTTGTATGTTGATATACTGGATCTCAACAAAACCGCTGTACCTCGTTACCAGAAAGAAATGAAAATAGAAATGAACATAGTAAATATTTTATAACCTCGAGTGGAAATCACACCAACAGCAGTCGCCTTTACAGTAACCACGCAGTACAGTGTTGAATAACCTTTATAATATGCACATTAAACTCTTTACTGATTATTAGGAACACTGAAATGTCATAAAAGATTGTTATTTATTCATCTTGCTGATGTCTATAGCTTATGTGTCTTATATATTTTTTCGTTATATCCTGCACATAGCGGGTACATAGGTGGATCAGTACCCAAGTGGCACAACTCTCTACTTTTCACTCCAATGCAAGACATTGCTTGTTATGTGCCAAAACACAAACTCAGAGCGAGGAAATAGAAATAATTTATTCCGACTCAGAATCAAACTGACTACGATCGTCTTTACAGTTATAAAAGCTAATCATAGCCTCAACATTTTATAATTGTGAATTTGAATTTGCAATTCTGCATTTTAACCTTTTTTAATGATTCTTACAAGATCTTTCTAGTTCTACAATACATTCACAAAATATAGATCGATTTTTTTCCACATTAATGTAGAATATATCGACACAGAGGCGTAGCTGCCGACGCGTTAATACTGATACCTGTAATGTGGATTCAAATGCTTTCTCCATGTCAAATGGCTTAGAAACGCGAGTGACATGTGGCCTTTGGAGTTTTATAGTGCTGTGTTGTAACGATATTGTTATTGTAAGGGTTTTTCCTTTTTTTTTATTTCACGCTGTATCCCGCGAGAGTAAGTAGAGGGAACCTAATGTTAAAACACTTCGTTCCACTAGCACCGCACAATTTTCGAAATATTGCTTAACAGTGGCTAAACTTAACACAACTTATATGTCTTTGCTATCACTTCAATATATACAACAAAGACAGAGCACACGAGATGGTAGTGGGTTCGACTAGGTAAATGTTTATATGTCAGTTATTTTTCTTCTAGTTTGACAGTTTAGTCTTCCACTAAACATGCAATGCCTCAAGAATTCAGCAGTAAGTCGGAAACAGTGTAAATTAAAAAATAACCATCTAGGTTAATTCATATAGTTCAAAAATAAACATCAGAATACAAAAAGCTGTTAAAAATATTGAATCGAAAGTATTAACCACTATTGTTCTCACATTACGTTATCGCGTGCAACGAATCAGTGAGCACGAGCTGCGACTCCTGCCAACTTTCGCCTACGTTTCAAATTGAAAATCTAAAAAGCATCGTTAAACTATACCTATGCTTAATCAGTATTCGATTATTATTTTTAAGTTAAGACGTCAAGTTCCGCTCTTACTCAACACGCAATGTCTTGAAAATTAGGCGGAAATATAGCGGGATATAGCATTAAGCAAAATTTAAAAAATATTATTTTGTAGTTTTCGATCGGAATAATCAAGATATTATTCTCGTAGAATAGCAGAGAGTGTAGTGTCAGTGTTACGATATCGCATAAATATACAAGAAATAGAAAAGAAAGCCCTACTTACATTAAATATCTATTAGATTATTTAATTACAACATTTTAGCGATTTAAATAATGTAACGACTCAAGCCATTTAAACCCAAAATCGGCATAAGTCATTAACTCTCTCGCAATTAATTACGAAAAGTTTGAGCTTTTGTTCGAACGTTTTATCTGGGCAATGGCGTGTGAGTAATACGCTTCGGTCTGTTTTAGTTGATTCTGTGATTGTGCTATGGAATTATTATAAGGATATTTTAACTTATACTTAAAAAATGAAACACAAAAAAATATTTTTTTGTTTTTTTTTCGCGAAGTATTAAAGGGAACTATAACTTTCGCGAAGTATCACTCCTTTCAAGATTTTTCGTCAAATTTTAGTGATATAATATATTCTAAGTAGCGTAACACTACGATTTCCGTTGTCTACCAGATTGGAGAAGTGAGTATGATTATTCTTCCTAGTAAGAATAATTTCATAATCTTTGACATTTTTAGGTTTCCAGGTTTCCTCTGCCTTAGCTGCTATAGCGCGAAGTGATGTGACATATAAAATACTTAGTTGTATATGACGCGGGCGGAGCCGCCGGTGTATATATACGAGTATATATTATGTAGACAGGAAGCACTGCGATCGGTGTGGTTCATTCTAATTGCAATGGACACCGGATTTTGTGCCGGCGTTCGACTAATAACGATCGCTTTTGTTTCAAATTTGTAGCTTCATTTTGATTGTGTTAGATGCTTTGGAATAGTATATGTATTTATCGATGTCTGATCGGCGCGGTCGCTCATCATCAGTTCATCATTTCATCATTTTGTCTGCGTGGACTTTAAAACGAAACTAAAAAGAAAGTTTGTTCTGTTTCCGTAGGAAAATTCCGGGAAATCTTAAAACTCGTCTACCAAAGAGTCTGCTCTGCCAAATTTAAACGCTCTACAATCGGTTACTCCACGGTCACTGAGTAAGTGTACTGTGTAGATAATAATAATACTAGGTTATATCCGTTATATTAGATATTTTGTTGATTTGTGATAAGAGCTTCAAACAATAAAAAAGAACACTTTTTTAAAATAAAAAAAATACAGTCCTATATCAATAACAACAATTAAAATAGAAGTGGCTACGTTTAAAACATATAACCAACGGGCCGTAACGGACGTCCGCTAATATACACAGGTGAGATCCGAACGAACTGGGAACATCGCTTCCCATTGTTCCACTGGAATATTGTTGACAGTGCACGTTGACAACATTTTTTCAGAGTGCTAAAAATTCGTATTTACTTTAAAGTAAGTTTATACTTAAAACTGTGACCTAAGTGCGGCTTCGCCTGCTTAAACTGTAATAAGTTTTTGAAGCCGCGCTTAGTTACTATATTATAGCCAAATTATATAAAATGTTTACATAAATTGTAGGCTATGCGTTATTTTGATGCATAAGCTATTAAGTTTTACAAAATTTTTTTCAGAAGATTTTGGATCTCAATTGGTTCAGTTGTTCGTGGAACAAGCATCATATATTATAATTATCCTGTAAAGTGCTTTTTACGACCCCTGCAATATCACGAAGAGTGGCCAAAGGATATTTCATTCCTCTGAAGGGATATATTATATTAGGATATTCTTCTTTCTATATTTAGGAAAAATAGTAGAAAAGAGTGTCTTAAGACTAATTTTTTTAAATTAATAAAACTGAAGTTATATACCAACAGTTCACGACCCCTCATTTTCAGTAGCGGTCATTAATTCAGGGAATCGAGTATTGTTTCCTGCTTTCACAACACCGATCGTTCTCAAAATCCGCTTTAAAATGCTATCCCTTTCTTGCACTCACTGAATTCTGAATGTGAGACAGAGACAGATGATGTGTAGGACACATCCAGTAAGGCCTGAAAAAAGCTTTCGCGAAGCTATTGTCTTTGTGAGAGATTAATTATTGTGCTATTGTGTTTTGGCTATTGGTTATTTTGAAACATGTGTAAATATTATATAATGGAACTTTATGTAAATATTTCATATATTTATTATTGTAATACGCTGTAGAGGTCATCAAGGGGAGTAAACGAGCGGGTTCAATTCCCACTCGTGGGTATTAATTAATATTATTTTCTCGCTCTGATAACAAGACGAAGTGTAGGAAACGGAATATCTTAATAGTAGATTACCTCAGCCTGTAAACGGGGTTACTGCGCGAGCTTCAAACAATAATAAGCTTCCTTTTAATAAAAAATCTTTAATTATTTAGCTTACATCCATCTACTTAAATTTACATAAGTAAGCGACGAAATGAACTCTCGTACATACAAATAAATTTACTTAACACAATTTAAATACTAATTTCCATCTTTGAGAATAGGATTTACTTACCTAACACGTAAATAGGTACCCATATATAACTCCCATATTTTCCACAGTATCTTCAGTACATTGGGCTGTATTGGCAATATTTTATTGCTATCTACACGCGCCACTGATTTAACTATATGCCGAATAGCATCAGAGTGCTTCCCTTTCGTTTGGAAAACATGCAAAATGTAAAAATTATGACATACGGAAACTGGGTATTGTAATATTGTGGGTATAACATTGTATAATGGCGTTTACTTTGTTGTTTATTTCTGTTTCTGTTACTGAAATGTATTTAAATATAATTTTTTAGTTTCGCTTTTTCTTTTATAATCTCCTTTTTCCGTTCTCCACTTTCTGTCCAAGTCTCGTGAAATTGTGCTTGCGAATGAAAAAAATAACTTCTTCGAGTGATGTCAAACCTTTAATCATAGAGTTTAAAGCCAGACGATAACCAACATGCAAAGGCAGAGGACACCTAGTAGTCAAACATGGGGAACGAAAGTATCTTAATGCGAAAGGAGTGTCTTAACACTAGGTTGTCAGTTTCCCTCTGCGTACCTTACTATGTGCGAATACAGTAAGAAGACCTAGTGTTAATATACTCCGTTCTCTAATTTCCTCAAAATTATGAAAGCGTTGTTCACAGAACGGGGTTACTGTTGGCGGTACTTAAAAGCGTACTTTGTCTACCAAAGCTCCAAACTAAAATATTTTTAAAATAATCATAAGCACTCATAGATAACTAAATGTGAGATAAAAACAAATAAATATCACAAAACCTTTAGAAACAACTCGACTTTAATTTAATTTATATATTTTCAACATTCTTCCATTACTCCTTATGGGATTGTAAGAGCTAAACTATTGTTGGAGAAAGCTCTTCGTCAAATAACAATCATTTAGAAAGTGTAGATTACCTATAAATCAGTCCACGAGTTCGATATCGGGTGATCATATTTTTATTTAAGGGTATATGCAATTTCTGACAAGATTTAATTTTTGTTTGTATATGTGGAATAAAATGTGAGCTGTATCTTAATGTAAGTTTTTCCTTTAAGCATCATGTATATTTATTGATGTACGAGCGTTATGAAATAATTATTGACTAAAAATTAATAAGAATAATATATATGAAAACTATTTATTTCTCCTTCCTCATTTCTAAAATATTTCGTGGTGTTTGAATTGAATGACATTTAACACGAAAAGTCCTGAAAATTGGTCGGTGTGTGGAGAACAAGAGTATCATAGGTTCCTTCTGCCTACGCTGTTAAATGAAGGATACTTTTTTGTCCCGAATGGGGATCGAACCTAGGAGCCAACATGTTTCTAGGTAGTTTCAAATCCAACAAATGAAATTTATTTTTAAAAGCTTAGATAGAGAGTGTTTCCCCTTAACAATCAATGAGAATAAACTTACACCGCGTCATCTCACCATGTATCACATTAGCGTCACGCGGATTTATGTCCATATCGATAGTTAATGGAGACGTGTTTCACTGATGAACGGTTTGTAACTACCCTCGCGAAAGAACGTTGAAATTATTTGTGTTTAGACTGAGAAGAATTACTTCAAATATTTAATTTAATCTTTTATTTCGCTTCACCCTGTTTCCCCCTCTCCCCACGATTTCGAGACAACGTGTGTTAAATGGCGAAAGTAAAAATGCTACATTTTATTATTAGTATAGTATAAATGTGCGGCGGACTTGAATTAATTTATTTAATTATTTGCACAGTACAGTATTGAACCTAGAATCGTCGCGTTTATTATGAAACATTATCCTCCTGTGCTACGATGTACTTCGGATTGACTATTAGTTTCTGAATTTTTATCCTAATCCACATTGCGTCATGATAAATAAAAAAGACAAAAAGCTAAGGTATAATTAAGCCAAAAATGCTCTTATATCTTAATTGCAGGTCCAAGTCAAATTCAAGTTTTAGTTCTTTTTTATTTACAGTTTTGCTGCAATTTTTTAGCTTTATAACATTATGTCTGGGTGGCTGGTTGACTAATAATAGGAACTACTGGTTCGAAAAGAACCTACGAAGCAGTGGGCGAAAGCTAGTTATGTAAACTCACTGCCAGACACAAGAGTGCCTGTATACATATGTAATTATGTATCGTTATATATTTTATGTTATAAACAATAGAGACCTCGGAAGGGTAGAAGTTTGTCTTTTGTATTACTATTACATGTTACACCGGAAGTAGATGTGGGGTAGTTGGGGTTCGGTTCAGTTGAAAGCTTTGTAAAACTTGTTTTAGTTATAAATTTTGATACGAGAGGTAGTAAGGATAGGAGACATGATGTAAGTAAAGACCAAGCGTGGATCCACGGTTGAGGGTACGATGGGCATGCACAAGTAACTTTCTTTCAAAAAAATTATGATGTCACGTTAATTGTTATTTGGAGGAAAGTGGACAACGGTGTCTTGATGGGAACGAACTATGTCTTAACTAAAGCTTCCCAAGTTCCCTCTGGCATGTGCAGTGCGGGATACAGCATAAAAGTAAAAAAAGTACACTCTTGTGCCCCTGTGCAACGGCGGCCTTTTATGATGTAGTGTAGTCCAAATAGTATCAAACCATTCAAACCATCCAGGAATCCAATGAGTATACACAAATATACAAAACTTCACTCAATTTGGTCGAGCTCTTTATAAGATTCACCGAAACAAACAGCAATTCATTTTCGTATACATATGCAGATAAGTTCTACAGCTTTATGTCACAAAATAGATGATTTAGTACTAAAATCATATAATTTAGAGTAAATTTAATATAAAGACTATTCTCCTGCATTAGCAGATGGCCGCGCTCCGTAAACAGTAAGAGCTAAATAAGATTTATTGAAGGAATTTACATTTGAAAATTATATTTAAGGAGCATAAATCGTTGAAATGTAAACAGCTATGTTTTGTAGTAGTAGTAGTATGTAATATTTTTCTGTGATGGTAATGTGTTCGAATTGTGTGTGGTAAATATTATTGTGTTTTTTTTTATGGAAGAAGGACA
>FAPJ01009410.1:414-14524 GCA_001485985.1 Heliconius ethilla aerotome | reverse complement strand
CAGCCCTATTTAAAGGCAAACGTCAAAGTAATCATTTCTAAAACTTTTTGAGACTTGAACCGACAACTACCTTGTAATTAAATACTACAACACATGCACTAAACAAAAAACATTAGTACTAGTAATCATTGATACTATAATAATGCAATTAATGAATCAAAATCGTATTATAAATAACTCTTTTGTTAACTAGTTATATTATTATTATGATTAGGTACTCCATGGTTAGTTTCAATTACTAATTATTAACTGAAGTAACGCAAGTGGCTGGTTTGTGTCGAAATCTGGTTTATTTTCATTATATTGTCATATAACATTGTGTAAAATGTAAATAAACGTAACATAATTTTCATATATTATATGTGTGTAAATACTTGAAATGGTTTTTGATTATTTATGTATTCAAATTTGAGTGGTGTAGGTTGGTTGTGCGTGATTGAACGCGGGGGTTGCGGGTTAGAATTCTACTCGTGATTATGTCTTTTTAAGCTTTATTACGCTGCAACTTCAATTTAGCAAGGCAGATGGAAGGAACCTATTGTTGAGACTCTCTCTTACTCATTTTTGCCCAGTATCTTTGAGAAAATGTGTAATGAGTGGAAAAATTAAAATCGAATAGAACCAGCTCGTTTACAGTCAGACGTTGTGCCGCTGCGCCGAGATGGCTTTTATGAGGTACTACTTACTTTTATAATATAAATGTTTCCTCGATATGGTTATAAATTTATATATGTTTGCAATCTTATTAATTTTACAATATAGAAAATACTTAATAAACTAAAATCTTTAGACTGTTCGAAACGAACTTAACATAGCGGTTTGTTTCATAATAGACGAAACAAAAATGACACTTCTCCCATATCAACATCGAATCTATAACCACCACATTAACATAATGCACTGTAACATCACCAAATAACAAAGAACATAACCCCTTTTATACAAATCGGTTAATATCTCATAGCCATAACCGAACGTTCTCGGAACCACCACGGTGGGTCCTGCCTAAACAAATATTGACCAGACGTGTAATGTGAGGTAACGACATATGTACACACGAAACTTACACCGCACTGGCGGGCGATGCTACTGATTCGTATTAATTTATTGTATGCTTTTTTAGCTTCACGCTGTATAGCAGGGTAGACAGAGGGAACCCAGGAACCTCCCATGGAAACACCTCCGTTCTTCACTTTCCACAGAATTCTGGAGGAATTGTGTGTTAATTGGCGGAACTCAACGCCGCGGTTTGCCTTGTTACCAGAGCCAAGAGATGAAAAAAAAATCATTCCTCCGAGTGGTTAGGTACATTACAGTGTTCAAACAACCATGCAATGTGCAAAGCTTGAATGAAAACGTCAGTGTCTCTATATAATATATGTCAAAGCCGCTTCACAGAAATGTACGCGCAGATCTATTAAGTACCTAGTAACGGATTTTAATGAGGTTTTCCCTAATAGATAGAGATTTTACAGGAAAGTTTATATGAGTGACAAATATTATAACTCAACACTAGTTCAGTAATATATTAGCTATTTAATCTTATTGTGAAATAGCTTTCGTAATTTTCTTTTTGCGTCACGCTATATCCCGCACACAGCAGGGTTGACAGAGGGAACCTAGTGTTAAGACGTTCCATTCCCCATTTTCCGCCGAATTCTGGAGATATTACACGTTGAGTGGCGGTGGAGAACAGCGCTCTTTACTTTGACACCAGAGCGAACCAAATGAAAATATTAAAAATTTAATTTCCTCGTGTGGGAATCGAACCCATAATCTGTAACGTTGACATTTACACTTTGTGCCCCTGCGCAACGACTAGCCTCAATAATGCAAGTAAAGTAATGGCTAAATAATTCTAATATTAGTTTTCTATAAAAAATAATTAAAACAAATAGAAAAATTCAAATATTTAGCTAAAACACTAAAACTGACTTTGACCCGATTAAGCAACGTATCGAGTGACATATAAAATAATATAATACAATAATGCAACAGATAACATAAATTAAATAAACCATAAATTTAGTATTATTGTCCACTAAAAATACAATTTATTACTATTCAATAATAATGAATATAAAAAATATCGACCGAGAACGAGTTGTGCTCCCACGCGGTGGATTCCGTACACGATATCATTATATCACAATGTCAATATTTTAAACGCAATGGACATTATTTGGAGCGTCGTAGCGCAGGGGATAAGCTAAGCTAAGGGTTCGATTCCCACTCGAGGAGATTAAATATTTTATATTTTCTTTGATTCGCTCTGGTAACAAGGGAAAGCGCGATGTTGAGTCCCGTCATTCTACACTTAATGCCTCTAGAATTCTGCGAAAAGTTGGAAATGGAGTGACTTAACACTAGGTCCTCAGGCTCCCTCTGCCTACCCTTCTATGTGCGGGTAAAACGTGAAATATTTCATTATGAAGTAATTGTAGCGCAACGCTAATAATAAAATTTGAAAATATTTCTTTAGCTTTGTCCGTAGCTAAAAAAAAAACAAAAAACTAAAGGCAAAATGCACACAATAGATTATTGAGATTATCTGAGGATCATTCTTATTGTTATAAAAATAAAATAAATATAAATAAATAATGTCAAAACGATTTTATAACATTTTTATTTTAAAAGTAACCCAAAAAACATACTTTTAGGTATAAGCCAAAAAAATAGTTGACAAAAATCAAAAGCATTACGTGATCTTTCAAAAATTTGAATATTTAATATTCACCTTCAACAATGGTGGAACTAATTTGGTATTAATAATATCACAGTTTTAGATAGGTTAACGAAGTGTATGTAAGGTTTTTAGTGTATTAGAATAGACTTTATTAACCACTTTTCTGTTTTTCTCTTTTAATCAAGCATATAACTATGTAGACGTACAGAACCATGGAACCTAATGTTAAGACACTTCCGTTTCCCACTTTCCGTTGAATTCTTGAGGCATGTTGAGTTCAACTACTCAACGCTGACTTTGCCTCGGTACTAGATCGGGGAAAAGAAAATATTTAGCGAGGAAATTAAATTTTTCCTCGAGTAGGAATGGAATCCACACACGTTTGAACGGTTCTTAACACAATTACAAAAGACATACAAAATCTTTATTACATCTACAATGATAAAAAATCTACAAAATCGCGTGAGACAAAGCTACCTGCCACTTCTGGACCGGACACTGGTTCACTTCCACCATAATTTTGCGGTCAACAGATTGCGGGGTCCCATATTTGTTTAGGCCAGATCCACTCTAACCTTAGATAAATAATCCTAGCCATCGATACTTATCGAGGTACCTTCCAATCCGGTCACATGGTTTTGATGTGCCTTATCGCGTTGTAAACTTAACTTAAATCCCTTGTGATTTGAAAATCACTTCAAAAAATTTATAGACTATTTTTATAGATCCGTTATCAGTAGGTAAATAAAGTGTTTTTGTGTAAATCTTGAATATAAGAAATGTTATTTTTATTAAATTGCCGTACATTAAAAACTTTATTATTCATTAATAAAATTGTCGATTTAAAAATGTGTAGTGGCATAATACAGGGATAGTGGCTGATTGACGTAAACATTTGGGGGTTCGATTCTCACTCGAGGGAATGATTTAATTATTTCCATTTTTCTGTTCCAGTTGACAAAAAGGGCGCTGAGTTTCGCCGTATAACATGCAATTTCTCAAAAATCGTGCGGAAAGTGGGTAACGACTTGTATCTTGCTATACACGGCAAGAATTGTGAAGTAGATCGGAGCACTCCGAGAAATGAATTATTAGTTATTAATATTTTCATTTCTTAGCTCAGGTAACAATGCGAAGCACGGTGTTGAAATCCGCTACTCAACACAAAAAACGGACTGTCTTACACTAGATCTACCTATCCTGGTAAATTCGGGGTACAGCGTGAAGCTGAAAAAAAAAAATTTATGTAAAATTTATAATATATTCATTGAAAAACAGTATACCTACTATAAAATAAACACATGTAACAAATAAGTATACATAGGTGGCATTCTGATCATATATAAGAGATGTGACAGGCATGAAGTCTCCCATAGTAATCTAACACTGGTCTACTATACAATTGTAGTACTATAGTCTATAATCATACCTTAGTTTAGATAAAAAGACCATTTCTTGTGGACAAGAATGATTGATGTTTATATGGGAAGAGGACATACTTTGTGCACTTATTAGTGTGGCTGCAAGTTGACTGCTATAATGGGTATGTTTTCCTCTCGTTATGTGAATATCGCTCGAATATAATTTAAATGTGAGTAAAAACTGTTTAAGGGTTTTTTAATGGCATTATTAATATTTTACATTATTGCCGTACCGTGCAGCAGGGGTACATACGCACGGCAGGTTGTGAGTTCGATTCCCACTAATATTTTCATTTCCTCGGTTTGTTATCGAGGTAAAGCGCGGCATTGGGCGCTGTCACACAATACGCAATGTCTCCGGAATTTGGCGGAAATTGGGAACGGATTGTTTTAACACTAATTTTCCAGGTTCCCTCTCTACCCTGCTAAGTATTGGATATAGTGTGAAGTTAAAAAAATGATTCTGTTGTTTATGTTCTATAACGTTCATTATTTAAACAAGAATAATACATACATTCACTTGAATACGATTCGACCTACAAAGAAGCTATCATAAACATAATTCCAATTTAAAAGACAATATAAAAATACACTGTCAGCTGAAACTTACCAATGCAATTTATCTAATAAACAACTTTACAGTTGTCACATGTAATAGCACAAAAAGCTATACTAAACGTATATAAACTATTAAAAACCCACTATAGTTAATTTTAAATTAACAGATGCTCAACATTTGAAATTTAACTGAACGCGCAAAAAAGTTCTCCTTTTGAGGAACAACTGACATTAAACACTCGGACCGTAAATGGTCGAGCAAAAAACAATTGAATTTGAATAAGCGTAACGATCGCATGTAATGCTATACGGTAATTACCTCTCATTATAGATAATTATATATACTGACATATACTTACATATAATATGTTTATCTATCCGTCGTGTCAGTCGGCTGATAGTAAAAACCTCGTTAATATAACGACGCCAGCTTAATATCAACATCTAATTAGAATTACAAAAAAAAGGAGCTTCACTATATTTTCTTATTAATTCAGAGACAAGACACTTCACGTCACCACGCAAAATTTTCAAGACAGAACATAATTAATGGCGGTACTGAACGCCGCACTTGCTTGACAGAACAGGGAAGTGGAATAATTAAATATGTGGTGGGAATTGAACCCACAATTACCAGTCCCACGGCGCCTCTTATCACTTCAACATAATGACAAAACAGACAGACAGTAGCAAAAGAGAAGTATTAAAGCGAAATGAAGTGGGATGAATAGCGTGCTACAATTGAACGTGGTATTATGGATCGGATACGCCGTCTGGACTGAACTAATGTTGGTCGTGCTGATGGGTGTGAAGCTTGGGCATAACGAGGATTAGTGATAGCCCATCAACTAAGTATTATGTAGATACAGTTTATGGTCTAGATGTTCAGTGTATTTATTTATATTTAGGATATAAAAAAGGGCCGCTGTGTTTGTTGCGCCGGTTCTTCTCAAGAGTGAGAAGCATAAACTTCAGTGAAATGGTGGTAAATTACTTGACGTTCTAAAAATTAAACATAAAACTTCTTGTTCTAAATAAAAAATATTTGACTATAGCAAGATAGACAGAGACATCCTAGAGTTAGGACACTTAGTCCCCGCGTACTGTCTAATTTTTGATATATTGTGTGTTAAGTTGAGGTTGGAGTGGAGTGGAATTCAACGCTGCGCTTTGTCTTGTTCAGTCCTTCAAGTAGGACCGCACCCACAACCGTCGCGTTTTGCGGTCAGACATTGTAACGCTGGGTCACGACGGCCTCGGGCCACAAATGCATACCTAAAAACCCACCTAAAATTGAACTGACAACTACAGCTAAACCATAAATTAACAAACACAATAATAAAAAAAGACGAAATGAAATTTAAAACGGGCAAAAAATCTAACAAAGATTGACAACATTTCACAATATGAGATAGTGGACTTCAAAGTTCAAAGAAAAAATGTCACTAATCCGTGGAGTGTGACGAATTAACATAGATTATATAGATAGATAGATAAGTGAGGTGTTTAGACGCCAGTGTAAATTTACTTTAATATAAGTATTATTTCAACATAATAAATTTAATATTAAATTAAGTTTATTAAACTTTTTTAGTAACGTATAAAACTAGTGGCACAGTTAGTGTCGGATTCGTCCTGACTATTATTAGGTCTAAATCCCTCACGATGATTTTTGAACAATCATAGTTTTATAAGTATAATTAGAGTGAGACGTTAAGCTACGCTATTTCTTTATTTCGATAATGGACGAACAACTTTTAATATAGTGTTGTAACACTAAGCCTTCCTAAATCAACTCAATTAAAAAAATAACTTTCTTGCTTCTTCGAGCAAAACGTGTTTTACTCGTTATGGACTTCACAGATCATTTATTTATCGAAGTATAGAGGGATTTTGATCGATCGTGCTTTTTGATATTTAATATAGTATATTTTTTGTTATGTTTGGACTACTTTTTATATGTTTGCAGTGTATGATTTATTTCTTTGTGTGGTTTAAAGAAATGAGCTCTTATGAAAACTGTAACATATTCGATAAAAATATATTGGTATGAATAACTTATAATGATATAGTAAGCCATTTTATAGTCACATTTTTTAGAAATTATCAAATAAATATTTGAAATAAAATGTTACTAGACCTATTATTTAATCATGTATTTTTTGTGTTATTCCTTAATGAGCTCGTCGACTGACTGTAAATGTAAATTCCCATTCGATGCAATAATTCATTTTTATTTCCTAAAGAGGGCACTTCCTAGGGGAAAAACAAAACTCAGCTATGGCTGCTGTGTGCTACTAGCTGCTTTTTACTGCTATCTAATGGAACTGCTGTTTTTTTAAAGTGGCAAATGTTAGTGACATAACACTAGGTTCCGAGGTTCTCTCTCCTCACCTTGCTATGTGCAGGATACAGCGTAAAACTAAAAAATATACAATCCAACAACATAGTAAAATCTAAATTTTTCAACGGTCCAGCGTCTAAGTTCCCATAAAATATATCCCAATCCCCAATAGTCTTCGTACATTAGTTCAGTTTACTCTTTTTTCGTTCGCCCCGAGTCTCGGGCGTGGTGGCGATCTGATCAGATTAGAAAACCGGTCTCTCGAAACATCCCGTGGCATAACAAAAAACGACGCTAATAACAACAAGTAACGAGGTATACCGAGTTAGTGGTGGGTGATGGGAATGTCGATACAAGTGTTTGATGGATTTTTTTTAATAAAAAATATAAAATATCAATATGTTAGTAAGTTCTTTTCGTCATTTGTCTGGAATTTATATTTATTTGTTAATTTGCTGAATTTTTTTTTTTGTATTTTGTATTTTAATAGTAGCATAGAGTGGTATTCTTCTAAAAAAATATATTATATATTAAAATAACAGTATAAATTTTGCATCATCGATGTTTTGGAAAGAGCGGTGCATTACCATATTATACATAATTCAAAATGCGATTTCATAAAATTTTATACATATCAAACAAATCTAAAAACAAATATTTAAAATAGATAAAAAAATAACATCGATATAATCAGATTCGAATCACAAAATCGATATCCCGTAAATCAACGCTAACACTACATATCTAGAGGTGGAGTCAGATGAAATTATACAAAAATATTGTAAGAATAGTGACAGATGATTATAAGCTGGCGATAAAATACACATAATTCTAACATAATGGCCTCCATGGGTCGCATTACTGTGGCGATAATTCCCACCTTCGAATCTATAGAAAACAATTTTATATACGGTTCACTATTTGATGATTCATCTAAGTTTTTTATTTATCCTTTTGGTTCTGAACTCGAAATGAAAGTTGTTATTGTTGGGTGACTATTAGGGAAGTATGTAGGAAGTAAGTAGGTAAACGAATTTATGTTTGTGCTAAGCTTATTTTGATAATCAATATAATAAAGCTTAAAATTGTAATGAATATTTAACTCTGCAAGTAGAAAACAGTATGAAAATCTTTTTTAAAAACCAAATGATAAATCTATTTCTTATAATATTTTTAGGTGTAGGAACAATATATTTTCATAGTTCTAAATTATTGCTATTTCGAGGAAAAGCTTACAAAACATCTTATAATTTTTCTTGTACTTACGCAAAATAATGAATATTATATAAAAAAAACGTAAACAAAATCTATACAAGCAACGCCAGGACGAGCTGCCAGTTTAAAATAACATTTTATAGTTTAATTACTTTGTAAGTATAAAAGTCGCAATAAAAATCAAAGATACTTTCCATAAAAACAACATTAATATAAGGTGGCTACAATGTAATGTGATCAAGATAGCTTATTACTGAAGTAGCAGACAAAGTTGACTCGATACTTCTCTCATAATGTTCTTATTGCCACCTGCTTCTTAAAGTTTGCAGTTTTTTTATTTAGATACATTTATATTTACATTTTCGCAATTCTTCCAGCAAATAAAAATATATTTCTTTTTTTTAACCCCACGGCCACTCAATAATATCTCAAATTTGGGCAAAAAGTGGAAAACGGAGTTTCTTGACACTAGAGTTTCTTTGCCTAGGCGGGAAAAAATGTGAAACTAAGAAGGAAGGAAGATAAATAATATATATTTTTTACTTTAGGAGTTACGGAATTCGGTAAAAAGGACATAGCCATTCACCTCCAGTCTCCAGCTATCAAGTTTCTGTTCATTCTGTCATATCGTTGGAAGATGCCGCGGTTTTTCTAACCAAATCTATGCATCCATACGATAAAGGTAAAAAAATTGCAGCTATATCCATCATTGCAAATGGTTAGTAATTGGTGGCCCATTGGTGTCAAAATGTTAATTATATTAAAAGTAATACAACTACAAGCAATTGTATTCAGCGTATAACCAAATCAAACCCACACCAACCCTAAAAGGAAAGCATCCTGCCAATGCATCCGATAATTTTTATTGATTTATAATGTTTGATAAAGTTACGAAAAATTTTCATCATGCCCTTATAGAGAGACAAGATTCAGAAAAATGTGGGTGAAACACAGGTCTTTTATCCTTAGTGCTCCATCACTTTAGGACACTTTCGAAAGTCTTCTTGGTTGAATCGAGTTTGTGATTTAATAAAATTATATAGCATTATACTTCAAATGAATCAGTTTAAGTCAGTCAGTTTAAGTTGTAATGTTAATAAGCCTTTTCGAGTTTTTTTTTATGGGCGACCTATTATTAAAGTTATTAACAACTTTCTTCCACAACAGTCTACTACTTTGTAATTCTCACCTGTCTGGCTTGTAAGGGGGACGAATTTTGAATAATATTAATGTGATTTTGTTTTTTTGCTCCTGCATTATGAGGACGAGTTAACGCTTTAGCCGCGGAGAGAAACTAGAGTAAACAAAGTGCAACAGACATTGCAAGATTTAAAGTGGCGAAACTCTCCTCCTCTTCTTGTTCATTTTAACTACAAAAGCATAGAAACATTTGTGTTTTTTTAATAAAAAAAATAAACTTTTTAGCATTTTTTATGTAATGTAGTAACTCTACATTTAATAATAATTATTAGGCTAAATAGTAACAATACGCTATTCTTTAATTCATTCAGCTGCGAACTTGAATTAAACAAGAGCATTGCTTCAAACTGGTTTAGAATTATTTTTATTCACATGTGCCTTATCAAGGATTGTCGCGAATACAATCTAAATCTTTATGGCAAAAACTACATATTTTTCGTTCTTACATACAAAATAATTGTTTATAGAACTTACCAAATACAGGACTTAGATCCGATTTCACCGATAGTTTACCGGAATAAGGCTCCCCCGATTTTTCCTGAAATCAATAAGAAAAAAAGATTAGTTATCATATATTTTTATTATCAATTATATTAATATATTTAATTGATTATTATATTTTTACATCGAGATTATTAAATAAAGAAGACAGTATTCAGATTTTTAAACAATACTATTTATTTATAACCTCATTTCCCCTTAAGACCTTTAAAGATATTTAAAAGCTTTTGAAACTAAGCTTATACACGAACAATAACTTACGAAAGCCTACCGTGATCTACTTGTTAACGTTAGCAAGTAGATTTTCAAAAGCTGACCGACTAATTCCACTTGAGGCTTCCCCAAACACAATTATTATAAAGGTAATAAAGTATATAACAAATCGAGATGTTTCCGCTATCTTTAATTCGGAACGAATTTCCTCTGGCCAAAGGCCCAATGGAGCGTTGAAATCTCAACACCTTAGTGATTGTTGGGAGAGTATTATTATGTCGTTCGATAGCGAAATTAAATGAAATAATTCAATAGTTTCTATTCTTTTTTATATATTTTATTGTTTATAGCATTTTCCTATTTGTATTTAAATATATATATTTACGTTATTTGACACTTAGTAAAGAAATTATTTTTATACTTACATTTTTGCATAAGGAAATTATTCTCAAATATAATGCTTTACAGTGAACAATAAACAAATACTTTTTATATCCTAACATATAAAACAAATCAGCATAACAACATGTATCTAAAAACTAAACAAACATAGTTTCGTATCGTATTTTCGATCAAATCGTGCGTTTAACTAATAGTGACCCAATATCTAGTATAGGGCAGTAATTGGATAGAGGGAATCAATTTACCCCACTCGGACTCGGTGTTTACCCCTAGACAAGGGCATGATAGCTTTTTAGATGACCATTTAGTTTAACAGCCTGTTGAGCTACCATTGTTATTACAAAAGTGTATTGGTCATTATAAATTATGATAAATTGTTAAGTAATTTGAAATAGAAAAAAAACAGGTCAAATATGGTAGTATAGCCAAGAGGAACGTATCGGAATTAAAACGACAGTAGTAGCTTCAAATGCCTTCGTGGGGAATATATAATATACTACATCAATGTCATTAGAGAAGAACAAAGAAAAAGAGAAGTGTTTTATGTGTTTTTTAATATCATTAGCCCATTTCATGTTATACCAATATTTCCAAGTAAACAATGTAATTCCAACATAACATTTAAATACCATATATGGTATGAATGATTGGTCTGTGAATGCTCTATATTAAAAATGCAAATATCCTCACCATTTATCTTCATAGAAGAAGATAACACAAGAAATACAAAAATGTGTAAATGTATTTTTAATTACAGCTAATTGAAAGCTGCAACGTAACTAAGTATAAAGAGTTTTAACATTAAAGTGTTTTTTGTTATAACAAAATGTGCGTTCAACCTTTACATAACCTTACATATTCATATTGATATATTAATTTGTATAACTTTGTTCGTACAAACGTTTAATTGAGATTGTTTTTGGAGTACAGATGTATTTGCCTTCTACGGCTTGCAGATGCTTCTTTAATACAATTGATAACTAATAAATGTTAATGTGTAAATGGCTGTTTTTCTTCTGCTCTTATAGAGTGAGCTAGTAGTTAGCTATAAGAATAATTAATTAATATCTTCTAGATCATTAGATCATAGGTATATTTTTTCTAGGTCAGCGTAGGCAACCATTCCCATTTTCAATACAAGAGTTAGAAAATCCATTCCCATTTTCAATACAACTTTCAAAATGAATAACAAAACTTAACGCCGCACTTTGTCTGGTGGGGATCGAATAACTGGCTCTAAAATTATTTGTATACGTCTCAAAACATTGTACAGACGGAGCTAACATTGCCATACCTAAAATACTTCAGAAAATAATGATTCCTTCCATTTTAAATTACGTTTTTTATCGAAATTAATATCAAATATATTCATATCATAATCGCTCTAGCCAGCATTTAGTGAAATGCAAAAATAATTCGACTTTCCATGGAACGTTTAGATGACAAGATAAAACGTTAAGTGCCCCTCAACTCGTAATTAATGGTCGTCATTATATAATGACTTTGCAAATAAATGACTGAAAGCGTGACCTTTGTTTGCTACTGAGTCATTGGTCGCCAGTTGTTTTACATACTTATACTAATATTATACAACTGAAAATTTTGTTTAGTTGAACGCGCTAATCTCAGGAACAACTGATTTAAATGATTTTTTTTTGTTTTAAAAGGTTAATTAATCAAGAATTATTTAAAACCGCTAGCTTATTTATAAACCGCCTCTTGCGCGATCTTGAAATGCCGTTTTCGTTCAAGTATTCTAAACTATAAATAAAAACAATATCTGAAGATCACTCTTAAAATCAGTCTAAGAATTCAGTACATCACGTTAATTGTTTATAGATTTTCAGTTTACCTCGGGTACTCGGCGGAGACATTTAAAAGCTAATAATATATAAACCGATAACTAATGGCGTCTGTCTAAATTATCAAACCAGAAGGAAGTCCACAAATTAGATAATTTTTGATTAATGTGAAGTATTTTTACGATTTTCTATTTGCGCCATCAATTGTCTAGTACTGATTAAAGTATGAGAGAAAGAGAAATTATAAATATTTTATTTACGTCTTACCGATAGAGGAAACCCCCGTTCCCATTAAGACACTTCAGGAATAGATATACCTATTCCTTACAACTACGATAACTCAATTAATATACCTAACAAAAGTATTACCTAAAATACATGTAAATTATTTTTTATTTACACTACAAAATGACCCCTAAACTAGTGAAGGGACTAATCTCGATAAATCCCTATCTAAATCCTCGGACAGCGTGATGGATGTCGATGTATCAAAAAAATCATATCGATAGCTTATCAGCTTTAGCGCGGAACACGTATTGTGTATTACACGTACAATATTAGTTTTCCAAAATATGTATATGACATTAAATATTACATGTTATAAGAGATATCATACGGAAGTGGCTAAAAGCTTTGATTTTTTGTGTCCTTATTTAGTATATTATTATTTCATAATAATGATTAAAAATGCTCATAAAAACTAGAAAATAGTCTTTTTTTAGCTTCACGCTGTACCGGGGCAGTCTAGTGTTTAGATACTCGGACGAGTGTTGAGTGGCAGAACTCAACGCTGCAGCTTGTCTTAATCAAAAATTAGTCATTAAATTTAAATGAATAACGTGTTGCCAAGTCACTTTATATGTTATTTCTAAAGTAAATTGCATGGTGTTTGTCATCTTATATTACAACCGCTGTACAATTCTATTCAATCGGTTTAATATCACAAACAGCATTTAAAGCCTTATGCATTTTTAAATTTTGAAGTTTAACAAAAATATTACAAGTTTAAAGCTATTCTATATCTGGCGTCGGTCAAATATTTGCGTATTGTGTACTAATCGTTGTTATTATTACACTGACAATCTTATCTCGAAGGCCAGGTATCCGTGTAAGCAAGGAAAAGTTAAAAAAACGATTTATAATTAGCGACATTTTGTTGAAATTTTCAATTTCATGATGATGATGGAACAAGTTCGATAAAAGAATTTGAGTAATATTTTTAAAGTAAACTAAAAATTTAAAGTATAACTTTCATTTATACCTATTATGTACTTAACGTACCTATATTTCGAAATTTGGTGTGTTCTGTGGCGGAATTCAACGTCGAGCTTTCTATTGTTACGAGGTAATAATAAAAATTCATTCGCCGAGTGGGGAACGAACCCACGACCGTTGTGTTCACAGTTAGACGCTGTGCTACACTGCGCCACGACGGGATCAAATAAATTAGTTATACTTACAAGTACAATAAACTTTAAAATTTTAAAAATATAAAAGATTCGCAAAAAATTTGAAAGAAAAAAAAACCAAACAAGATAAGCATCGATTAAAGATATAAAAATTAATCGATTCCGATAAGAACAGGAATGCTGGAAATACTTAATTGTTTACCATTACACCTCGCTTTTGTCCATTCATCGAAATATTTATGGTTATGAAGCGGCAACTAAAAAATATAAAAATTTTAGTCACTTTAAAAATTTTACAGTGATTTTATATACATGTACCATAATACCATGATACCATTCTTTTAATACACAATACAAAG
>FAPJ01009409.1:5308-17861 GCA_001485985.1 Heliconius ethilla aerotome | reverse complement strand
ATACCCTAGCTACGCCACTGTACAGATATGACAACTGAAGAAAATAAATTAAAGTGTAATTTTGTCATTGATACACAGAATGGGCAGTATCATTCATATAATAGAAGTAAAAACTATTCTATTTAAAATAGTATTTATTTCTGGACTTGATTGAACTAAACTTTCAATTTCTGATTTGGAAAACAAGCTAATAAGATTTTACAAAATTTTTGTTAGGTCATTTTAATACTAATAGTTCAATATGAATATGTTGTAATATTGACAAAAAGAAACGAATATCCTAATAACAAAGTTTTTATGAAAACCTAAATATACTTAAATGAATTTTTTTATAACATATATGTATTGCACATATTTTCTTTCATTGCAATTTATTTATTTATATGAATACAAATCAACTTCATCAATCTGTTCAATCAGCTGTATCCCACACACAGCAGGGTAGGCAGTGGGAACCTTGTGTTAAGACACTTTATTCCCCACTTTCTGGGGAGGCATTGCATGTTGAGAAATGGGACTAAACACTGCGCTTTGCTTCGACAACAGAGCAAAGAAATGAAAATATAAATTTAAATAAATATTTCCTTTCCTTGAGTGGGGATTAAACCCCTAACCAGTCTATTTTGCAGCACACTTTGCACTCCTGCACCATGACTGCCCATATATGAATACAAAAATAAAAATATGACAAAGCTTGAGTGGTGGAACAATATTTATTAATATATAAATATCTATAAGCTAAATATGTTCCTATAAGCTAAATTTTAACATTAATATTTTTATTTATATATATTAAAATTACATATCAAAATTCTATCATAACAGGATTTTAACCTTTATTATGGACCTTTTCTACAGGTTCTCTCTGTATCCCGCATATTGCAGGATAGTCTTAACACTATGTTCACTCTGGCTACCCTGCAATATATATATGGGATAGTGTGTAACTAAAAAAAATATGTAAATATATAGTATTACAATTTTTTTTTACACAGATAAGAGCAACATTTTTATATGTAATTTTAATATCCATCTATATTATTAATATTACCAATGTAAGTCTAACCATCTCTATACTAA
Source organism: Heliconius ethilla aerotome (assembly GCA_001485985.1). NCBI lineage: Eukaryota > Metazoa > Arthropoda > Insecta > Lepidoptera > Nymphalidae > Heliconius > Heliconius ethilla. The sequence continues at coordinate 16,781 of FAPJ01009409.1, read as the reverse complement.
CTCAAATGAATCCATTCAAAAATACGAATAACATACATTATAAACTACATATAGTAGAATACCAAAGTTAGATATTGTATCAAGATTAACATTAAGACATCTAGATTACTAAATAATGTTTATTTACTTGTTTGCAGCATGGTAGTTCATTTTTTTTAAAATATATTTTAAAAGTGCCAATTATCCGAACGACGATCAACTACTTTGAGAATAAATGTTATTAGCTCATACAATACATATCCAAAAAGTACTACACACCCAACATCTGTCCCCCAGTTAGTTCGGATAATTGTGGGTCTAGTGCACTGAATGTGTAAAAAATATAATAATAAAATTTAATTTAAACTGAATAATGGCAAATAAAATAATTTTTAAATCAGATTTGTTAAAATAATTAAAAAAATGTAAAAGGTGAGAACATCACTCAGACAAAGTAGTCTATACTTACTTATAAAGCTGAAGGGTTCCGTTTGTATGAACACGCTAATCTCAAAAACTACTGGTCCGAATTGAAAATCAATAATCTTGTGTATTGGATAGTCCATTTATTGAGGAAGGCTATAAGGCTGAACAAAACTCTTAGTAATTTCTATTTGCCCATGTGGACAAAGCCACTGCTAAAAGTTAGTCTATGCTATTATAACTAATTTAGAATATATCTAAGGGAAGAATTTTGAATATTTTGTGCATACTTTGACTATCTAAGTCTAAATTCATTATTATTAACTGTACTTAAATAATACCAAAAACAATTCTCTCATATTGACCAAACAGAAATGAAAAATATTTAAAAAAAAAACGATTAGCATTTTAGTTTAAATTACCCACAAAAAAAATTACTAGTTTTTTTATAGAAAATGCTTGGCTATGACAAGAATAATTCTAAATCATAAAATAAAAATAAAGTCAATAAAGCATACATACTTGTATCAATAATAATAAAAATCAATAATTATAAATGTAAATAATCATATTAAATGTAACTTTCATTTAATACCGACGCCTGCCTCTACCCCGCCCCCGCGGTGAACTCTGGTGAGGGAGTGGCTTCTCTTTTTCTTCTTGTTTGATTTCTTTCTTTACTTCTGGTTCTGTTTCTTTCTTTTCTTGTGGTTTAGATTCATTAACTTCTTCTAGTTCTTGCTCTATTTTCTCTTTTTTCACCTCTGGTTCTTCTTCTTGAACTGGTTCTAGTTCTGGTTTTTTCTCGGTTTCAGGTTCTTTCTCTGGTGCCTCATTATCTGTGGACCATGTAATGATTCCCTATTATAATAGGAAGTAAGTACTTACTTTATTTGGCTGTATGTAAATAATAATAATAAAGCTCTTAATTCCAACTTACAGTATGAATGTTGTTAGCAAAAAAATGGGTAAGTGACCTGTATTATTTTAAAAGCTATTTGTTAATAGGGATTTTTTACTTGTTTTGTAATTTTTTGGTTCAACCCTTCTTCGAAGGCCTCTCCATAAGATATATATATATATATATATATATATATATATATATAATAGACAAAAAATCTAAATAAAGTATTCAACTGACTTTCAGCATCATTCCTTGACACGTCATTAAGTATCTCATCAACAGACTGCTCCCAGTCCTCGAGTTCATCTGCAGCATGAAGAGTGTCTTCCTCATAAGTTAAATTCAGGTCTTCTTCAGCATCTGCTTGTTCATCTGTTTGGTACAAAATACAAACCGATAAAAAACACCCGCCCAATAAATGAAATTAATAAGAAAGGTAAAATATTTTAACAAGTAGATAATAATTTCATTGTTTTGGTAGAGAAAAGACAAAAAATATACAAAAAAACTAAATAAAAAAAAATATTATAACATTATTCATGATTTTAGAATGTTGTAGAACACTTATGTAATTTTTTTTTATCAACTTTTCTACTATGTTGTCATTATATTGAAACTTTTAACAGGAGTTCTCCACACAACTAAACAACAACAACTGACTATTAGATATAGCAAAAAAAGTGTTAAAATAGCATATAAAATACAAATGATCTGCTTGCGGCTTTGCCTGCTTTTAGTACACAATTATTTGCTTTCCTATCTGAATTACTTTCGTGATTTAATAACAACACTCCTATTGTGGCCTGTACTTCTATATGTTGTATGTTCTACATAATTTTTTATGAATCAATTGGAATAAAACAAACGCGACATGTTTAGGTAAGTTTGCCAATATATTACAGTGAAGACTGCATTTAAATAAATTAAGTAGTTGCTAAGATTAACGTGAATAAACGCACAGGCAAATAGACAAAAATAAAAAAATCGTTGTTTTAGATTTTATTACATTACCCAATAACAGTTTTTTAGCACAAATCTCCCATGCAGACAGTGAAGAGTTTGTTTTATTATATGTATAGATAGATAAGAAGGGAGAATAAATTATTTTCATTTCCTCGCTTTAATAATACCAAACCGCCGCTAAATTCTGTAATATTTCGAAACTTGTCGTAGTATATAGGCAACAGAGTGTCTTAACATAAACTTCCTTCTGTGGGGTAGACAGAAGGAATAGGTAAGGTATATAAACTAAAAAAATCAAATGCGTCAAATGTAAATCTCAAAAATCCAATTTATTCACCTTTAGATGTCTCCTCTTGTCCATTCTGATCCCCTTCCTCATCATCAGGAGAGGTCTTGCGTCTCTTCCAATTGCCCGATTCCTCAGTGTGAGATCTCTTCCGGGATTCTGGTACCTGCTAATATTTATTATAAATATAAGTTATATATCATCTATATTATATTTCAAACAGTATTATAGATAAAAATAATAATTAGTATAATATATACTTATAACTATATTTTAATAGCTTTATAATGTATCCTACATCTAGCAGGGCAGGCAGAGGGCTATGCCTAGAATCAATAAAGATTTAAAAAATCAATGAATATCCACAAAAACATTTTTTAAAGTTACCTGTCCTTGTCCACTTTTAGTAGAAAGCACTCGCAGGAACAACTGGTGGTGTCTCCATGTACGGAGATGAACCTCGGCTGTCTCCTCACTGTCCAAGAGCTTACGGCACAGTGTACATTGTACGCAACTGAATGGTGATAAGAAGGATTTTCCTACCCCACGGTCAGTGCTAGAAGTAAAAGAGATTAATTCATAATTAATACTATTTAGAAAACATATAAAAATTTGAAATTAGGGGCATTTGCCCGCACCTCCTGGAAACTGTCCAAGACTATTCCAAGTTTTTCAACGTTGGATGGTTTCCAAGAGGTGTAGGTTCATATCACACTACGTAAAAATTTCGTTAACCTTTCTAAAAAGTGTAGAATACCACGTTATAATAGTTAGAAAGATTAATGAATATTAGCAACCAGCTCGCGGCTTTAACATAATTATTAATTTACTAAACTAATTCACACACTGAGAGCATGGCGTCGTCACTGACAGAGATACATTAATAAAAAATTTTAAAAAAGTAATTATGCTGTGCTGTAGCTGTGACTTCACTGATATGTATAGATTGAATGGACAAAATAAATGAACTCAGGATGGCATCCGGTGTCAGTAATGTTTCGCTAATGGTATTGACCATTACAGTATGTGACTGTGGTATTGCAAAGATTTGTTTGTAGTCAGCAGTCAGCTCCATTAGAATTTAACAAAATATTAGACAATCCAAATTTTGCATCCATCCATCCATCATATCCAGAATATTTTTGTGGCAGGTTATAGTCAGAATTACTTTGAACACTTAATATGTGTTTACCAGCCAGTCTCTTATTTTTATATACACCTACCTGTACATAGGTATCATGTCAGGTGTCATATTGCTTATATCATCTCCCTCTTTATAGTCTACTATAGTATTCTCATTGTCTGTTGTTTTCTTTTCCCCTCCTTCTTGTTTTATTTCTACATCTTCTTGATCTTTCTTGGGTTCTTCATCACCATCTTCATTCTGATAACAAGAAGAATAGAATTTTATTTATATACTCAATGTATAGTATATTCTTAACTGTCAAAGATCAATTGAACATATATTATCAAATGTAAAATCCTCAAAATGAGGTAGGGCATAGCAAATGGTGGGTTTTGGCACTAGGTTCTCTTTGCCACCTCTTAAAGAAAGAAAAAACAAATAAATTACGGCGAAATCAAAATAAATAATTCCCTCATAGGACTCGAACCCACTACCTGGTCATTTGCAGATGCACAAAATATTTACCTGTTTCTCATCTTTATTATCCTTGTCCATTCTTTCCGAGCGCCGCCATCTTTGACGATCGTCTCGCAAATACATTTGCTCCATATTGAGAGTTGATATTACCATCACTGTTAATAAATATATCAACTATTATATTTTTTTTAATTATAAAGTAATATATTTAATCATTTATTTTTAGTTATTTATTAAGAAATTTGTTAATTTATTACAACTTAATTTGTTAATTAATTTATTACAAATCCATAAAAAAATTAACACAGCAGAGAAGTCAAACCTAATGCTACATAAAATTAATCAAAATACAAGTTTCAACTTTTTTTAGTTTATTTGCAAATTATAAGCATTCAAGATAGCTACATCAATATCAACATACTGCTGTAGATGCACAGAATTGATTTAAGAATTACTTGTTACTTTATATTATTTTGCTTTTGAGTGCAATGTGTGAAAGTTCAGAACACCCAAGGCGGTCGCCCAGGCCTTGGGTTTTAATAACTACTCAATTAGACTATTACCAACCTTCAGGCTTTGGCTTAGAAACCACCTCCTGTTTATCCTGCATATTCTTCAAATGTTCTGCTGTCAATCTATGTTCATCTAATTCAATCCTAGTCGGCATTTCCTTATGGCAGGATGTACAAGTAGGATGTAAATACTTCTTGAGCTTCCTATGTCCCACTGTGGTGCGATGTATAGCTCCATCTGCCGCATACATATCACACATCGCACAGTAGAAATCACGGGGTGGTTGTTGGCCTGTTTTGCGAGTGCGCTTCATTTCCCTGATCTGGAGGGAAGGATATTAATAGACATGAATTTTATTAATCGTTTAATTTTTTTTTCACTGAGCATAGGTAATTATTTAGAATCAATAATTTACCATTCAAATGTTTTAGCTAATTAAGACATACATTCTTATGTAGCTCATAGGAATGTGTGTCTCAATTAGGTAGAACGTTTGATATTCATCAAATTTATTAGTGTTTAGTTTATGAAAGTATATATTATGACTTTGGAAGTGTTTACCTTTATAACAATCAATGTCATTTTTAAAAACATATCATGTTAACACCCTGCATGTTTAGATTATTTTATTTATTTCAGTTTTATATATGAAATCTCCCATTATTATTTTTTATGTAAAGATTATTTACATAAGAAGGAGTCACAGAATACATTTACCGAGTTTCAAGAGTGCAATCCTAAAGTGAATAGTCATTGTGATATACAGACACACAGATAGACATGAAAAAACTATAACTGTTTTGTTTTTAGACATAAAAATATACAAAAAATATAAACCTTAAACTCCTGCCGCATAGTATCAGCAGTTAACGCGTAACTTTCCGCTGTCTTCTGCATCATGATGGCATGGGCTCGTCCACTCAGGTGGTTCTCAAATGACCTGCCGTCCCACATGCTCTTGTTGCATATGTGACACTTCAGGAGTTGAGGGTTCACATCATCATATCTGGTCTTCGGAGCCTCACGCTTGTCATCTTCGGACTTTTCTGGCTTGTCATCCTGGTTTTTGTCCTCGCTAGATAATACTCTTAGATTAGAATCAATTAAAAGGATTTTTGTCAAATAATTTAAAAAATAATTTTGAAATTGCCGAAATTGTAATAAAAATTTGAGACCTGAGAAAAGATGATTAAATCACAATTGTGGATACTTAGATGACTTACGACGAAGTGTCATAATCGTCGATTTCGAGCATATAAGAATTTAATTATATAATAAATAGGAATACAAAATTTGTGTTTAATAAATGTAGATATGTTGAACATTAAAAAAACAATTTGAAAAGAAATCAAACATAAACAGACAGCCGTGTCTGAATGAAGACGAATGTGACAATCTTCCATGCACTGAATTCGTAAGCCCTGGGAGAGGGTACGAAACTATTATGCCAATGTGGCTAAAATGGGCGGTGAACGTAGAACGTAACTTAACTTCGGATAAGTCGGTGCAGCACCGGAAGGAAACTGGGTTCCTTACCTCTCCTTGACAGGCTTAGCCTTGGAATCGGCATCCTTTTTCGGGGGAGTCTTGTTTTGTTGCCTTTGCCCATCATTGGGCCTGAAAGGCTTACGGTTGTTGTTGATACGCTCACCAGCCCGATTGTAATTTCCCGTACGCCGGAAATTACCCTGATTGCCCATCTAAAGGGAATTTATACAATATAATATGTTAGTACGAAACAGCCAGCCACTATAGGCCACTATGGGACTATTGAAGAGTTGGTACTTAGAGTGGCAGTCAAATATTTGCTGATCTGTAAACTTGCACATTAAATCATATTTTAGGATATATTATCTAAGATAGCATATAGAAATAATAAACAATTTATTACTTTACTAACATACAAATATTTTACTTGTTAATACATTTAAGTCATTAAGCAATTGTATTAATAACTCGATTCCCTTTAACAATCAACATGTTTACTCCATTAAATCCACTTACCCTATTAGGCCCATAACCTCGGTCATACCGATTCATGTTAGGGCCGAAGTCACGTCTCATTGGCATATCCAAGAGTGATGGTACAGGGTTCTGACGAGGCTGCAGAAGGTTGATGATATTGCTAGCGAGGGCCAGGGTAGCTTCAGTAGGTCCGCCACCGAGAGGAAGTAAGTTTGGGAGGTCACCCCCTGGACCTCCGCCCTGCCAGGGAGAAACATTCCCGCGGAAGTTCTTCCCACGGTCATTGCGACCGAAGTCCATACGCCTTCCATTTCCTTGGGGACGTCGGTTTGCCATTTTTTTTCCTATCACAACAATTATATGTTAGTAAAATGGATTAGGCAAATAAATACCATGTAGGCCGGTTAAGTGAACTGTGTTACGTATGTCCTATTTATATTATATACAGAAAAGTCGCTATCAATAAATAATTAATTACTGAAAAGTTAATATAACCAGTTAAATAGAAGACAATTTACTAATGTATAACGGTATACTATAGTAACTAGCGTTAAACAAAGGCTATTACGCGTAGTCATGGGAATTAGGAAATTCTATTAATTAAGTAATTGTTTTTAGCATGTAAATTATATAAAGGTGTAATAATATACGTTTTTGGTGAAAATTTTAAAATTGAAAATGATCTACATATAAAGATTGGACAAAATTTAGAATATACGTACGTAGTAAGTAACCCGGTCGAACGTATAAAAAGTAAATGATTGTAACTTACCAGAAAAAGCACTTCACCGATATAATAGTGAGTTTACAAATGTAATTTGCAGAGATGTTGAATTATATAAAAAAATCGATAACTCATCAGTTATTACAAGATAATAGACACACATTCACATTTCACCAGCCAAAACGCCGATGAAAAATGGCCGTCTTTCAGCGCCGAGTTTAATGCGGCGTCCTTGATCACAGATAAACAAATACTTTGTTTTTTATAATGTTATTAAAAATATATTTATTTATTTATTTAAACATGTTTATAATTAAAGTACAATACGTTTATATGATATTAAATATTTTATTTAAGCTTAAAAAATCACCAGAGCAAAACATTATTATTATTTATTATTAACATGGCTGCTATGATGTCAATCGTATACGATTGTTAAACACATTATTGATTGTAGTACAATACATATTATATTTATTTTTTATTTTATCACTACTTTTGATTAGAAATAAAATTTCACACAATAGTCACTTTAAGCTGGCAACCAAGCGAAAAAGTAATCAATGAATGCAAATTCCAATTTTGTTATGACTTTGAAGTTTGACTATTTGCAAGTCGTATTCGTAGTCGTCGGTAACTTGCGACTTCTTATTTTAGTACTTAACTAGCACAAACAAGTATTGTTAAAATATATAAATTTATATGAAAAAACATTACTTTTGAGTTCTTTTCCTTATTATCATAACTAAAATGTCTCAAGGAAAAATAGTATTGATGGCTTGCGGTAGTTTCAGTCCGCCGACTTACATGCATTTACGAATGTTTGGTAAGTTTTTTGGCATTGAAATTGCCTTTTATTATTTCATCGAATGTAATCATAAACAAATATATACAAGCCTTTATCTAATTGGTGTCGAGATATATACACAAAATATTTCCTACATTAGTATAGTAGATAATATTGTTTGGTCATTTACGTATATGATTAAATAATGTAATACACTGAAGACGAAAAAAATATTAATTTAAAAATATTTTACTGTCACACAGTTTTTTCGATTATTTCCATAAAATAAAGTTTTATAAATGCTTGTGAAATATTGTATCACTAAGTTAAATTATAAGAAAAATAAAACTTAAATTTTATGTACATTTCCAGAAATAGCAAGAGATTACATCCATTCTTTGAACCTGGGTACTGTAGTGGGAGGTATTGTGTCTCCAGTCCATGATGCATATGGAAAGAAGGATCTTGTTGCCGCACACCACAGGTAAATATACAAATGTAAATGTTTTTTATATTTGATTTTCTTTGCAAAATATAATTCTTAATATTTGGTGTATAAAATTAATTAATTATTGATATTGTAGGACACATACAACATTGCTAAATTTTGATTTAAATGATGATATATTTTTTGTTATTTAACATAATTGCTTACAAAGTATGTAATAATATTATACACTTTGCAAATTTTCCTGCATGGCAGATTGTGCAGAGGGCACATAGTGTTAAGACACTACCCTTTCTGTCCAATTTTTGAGATATTGTGTGTTGACAAGAGCAAGGAAATGAAAACAATGTAAATAAAGTCAGTCCCCCAAGTTTAGGTAAAAATCATAATTAATGTCTACAGATGCTTTCTCATACATACTTATATCTTACATGTAAATATTTTATATTTTTCTTTATTTTACAATATAGAATAACCATGCTGAAATTAGCATTAAAGTCGTCAGGATGGATCAAAATATCTGAATGGGAATCACAACAGTCTGGATGGACTAGAACTAAATTATCATTACAATATCATCAAGTAAGTTAGATTATATTATTATTTCATTAAACTGCAGTTTTGTCCCCATAGATAGTCTGAAGGACTGGCTACACAAAAAGATTTATCAGATAGAACCAGTAGTTCTTAAGATTACTGCATCCAACCAGTGGTAGTGGTGGCATGTCTGACTTGAAACCAGACAGTTGTAGGTTCAATTCCCACTGTAGGGAATGAATTTTTTTTATTTCATTACTCTGGTAAAAAGACTAAGTGCGAGGTTAAGTCCCAATACTCAATAAAAAACACCTCAAATAGATGTATCTTTACTAAATACCCTGTCTACCCTGCTATTTGGAAAAAAGCATTAAGCAACTTTTTATTATGCTGTCAAATATGTACTGATTTTATTAATATTCAGCCTTGAGATTTAATGTTTTAAATTTACTTTTTACTCCAATGTTTCACTGATAAAGAATATTATGAAAACAATGACTTGTTATATTTTATCTATTTTTGGTTTATCTTTCAACTGAATTGACATGAAGTTAATAAATTTAAGTAACATCGTAAATTTATAAACTTAATGTGATAGTTTCAAGCATTGTCTCCAGTTTTCGGCAGAAAATAAGTGACGGAAGTGTCTTAACACTACGCTCCCAGCTTATTTCTTCTATGTGTGAGATACATCATGAAGCTTAAAAGTATTGAATAATCATAAGAAGTTAAATTTAATTAAAATTCTTTGTATATTATATGTTCTAGAAATAATATTTTTTAAATACTATTAACACTTAGCGTGTTAAGGCTGCACTTAGCGTGCAGGAAAAAATTTAAGAAATGTATAAAAATTTCAATTCAAAAATTATTTCTCTGCCGCACCCAGCGATGCAGGAAAAATGTTAAACTTAACTAAATGCAGTATCATTGCAACAATTTGACAAAAAGTAGCAATTCGTGACTCATTTTATATCGTGAAATAGAATATGCATTCGTGACTCACATATCGATCAGTCTGACCTGAAGGACGATCGAGAAGGCTAAATTTACTTTAGTCTATTTGCTGTACTACTTAAGTACATATTTATATGGAATGGCGTCAATTTCCATAGTAGATCAAGGTGGAAGTGATTTTTAATTGCAATTTTATATTAATCATAGGTTATATTTATACTGTGTTTTTGTCAGCACCACTTTAAATGAAACCTAACCTATTACTATTCTATAATACATTTAAAAAAATCCCAAAAATTAAACGATTTTTTTTTTCAAACAAATTAAATAATAAAATTATCATTGTAAAATAGGCACATGCCTCATTCCGAATTTGCGTCATAGGTATCGGCGGCAAAGATTCAAAGTTGTTTGTGGTTATGGGTGTAACTCCCACTCGGGGGAATTAATTGTATAATATTTTTACACTCCGGAATACCGACAACAAGTACCCCCGCTCAACACGCAAAGCTTCGAGATTTCGGTCGAAATTGCGGATCCGAATATCTTAACACTATGTTCCTTTTGTCTACCAGGCTATGTCTGGGATAGAGGGTGAAAGAAAAAAAAAAATGGAAAAATCGAAGCTAAGCGGGCATTTTTTGTGCATTACAGGATACAATAAACGGACATATATCGCCTCTAAACATTAACACACGGCGCCCGTCGTGGCTACCAGATGACATTTTGAATGTGAACAACATAGACGAGCCGGACAACATTAATTATAGGTTGAACGGCAACAGCGACGACAGCGTCACGGTCAAACTGTTGTGTGGTGCTGATTTGTTGGAGTCTTTCGCCACACCCGGGCTGTGGTCTGATGAGGATGTAAGTATAATTTATAATTAATACAACTACGTACGTACGTACACGTGTAATATTGTTTCATATAATATGGTAGTGTCTTTAATTTTTATTCAATTATTTTAAAACATTTGTAGTACATTATTCCAGAAAATAAAAATGCATTTTTGCACTCTTTCTTTCTAAAAACGATAACTGGGCCAAATGTCATACAAGTTCAACTTTAAATTAAGATTTGTAACTATAAAACAAGACAAAGCACGGCATTAAGTTCCCTCACTCAACACGCAATTTATCGAAAATCCGATGGAAAGTAGGGAAAGGGGTGTCTTAACACTAGTTTAACTGAGTAAAGAGAAGCTATAATCAAATAAAGAAATAATTAACTTTTAAAATTAAATATATTTCAGCTAGAGACAATAGTAGGCCGCCATGGCCTAGTAGTAGTGACACGCGCGGGCAGTGATCCTGGAAGGTTTATATACGATTCCGACATGTTGTATAAATATAGAGTAAGTATATATTTTTTTAATGTTTT
>FAPJ01009402.1:253-12340 GCA_001485985.1 Heliconius ethilla aerotome | reverse complement strand
ATATTAGTATAGATATTAAATTATATTAAATATTAATAATATTATATATTATACTATATAGTATAGAAGAAATATTTGAATAATTCAAATACAATATGAAATATTTGATCATTTTTCACTGACAACTAGAAAGAACCTTAAATCTATTTCATAAGAAGGATGGACTATTGTTCGAGAGAAAAAATCCTAAAAAAATTCATTGCTATTATTTTAATTATTATTTAAAATTTTAAATATTGAGATTTTTTTTGAAATAGCGTTCGTTATTATGCCTCTTTTAAATTTGACATTTGATTATTTCACAATTCAAAAAATATTTATCATAATCTTGTGATCACAGATAACAAAAGGCTTGTTATAATCTTTTATCGTTTTTTAATTTAATTCAATTAAATATAATCATTTATAAGAGTTTTAATAACGAACAACAATAAGAGCGAAAATCTAAGAAAATATTAAGTATTTTTTTATTAATTTCTGCCTTATTTATGATATATAGCTATGAAATTTACTATTACGATATAATTGAATATAAATAAACTTTAGACTGACAAAATGATTTTGGGTAGGATGGACATGGATATTGGACATAACTTACATTTTTAGAATTAAAGTGATTTAACTCAAAACAATATGTAATTGTTATTTTCCAAAAAAATAAGTTTAATATTCTATTGAAATGCATCGTAAATTAGTTTCTTGTATTATATTACATTCTTACTAGATATACTATAATTTAAAATAGCAAACAATGGAAACAATGGAAATTTTAAATGGGAGAATGTGAAAAAATCTCAATAAAATCACAATTATTTCGAGTTAAATTACTTCTTAATTAATATTAATTATAGTAAAAGATACTATACAAAACAAAAGAACAAAAATCGGGTGAATATCGGATAAACTAGACTAACTCCAACACTTTGATTGTGCCTTGACTATTAGCTGCCAACAAAGCTGGCCTTTCCTGTGATCTTCTCCAACACACCGCAGAAACAAACTCCGCGGGCTCTTCATCTCTACGCTCTCTCTCCAAAAAACCTCTGACCGCATCGAACCTATACGCTAGAAGAGGTCTGGACAAACCCGCGTAATAAACATATAGGGCGTTATTCTCTGAACCACAAGCAACATAACGACCATCTGTCGCTAAGCCAACGAAGTTTTTCTCATTTGTGTGTCCAGTGAACGATCTGACACACCTCGGTGACTCAACTCTCCACAATTTTAGTTGAGAATCGGTGGAAGCAGACACTAAAGTGCGGGCGTCTACAAATTTGACATAAGACACTGCTTTCCTATGATCTTTGAAGACAGCCAACGGTGCTCTGGGAGCTCTAAGATCATAATAATGAACACAATGATCTGCTGAACCGAAAGCCAAATGGCATGACGATTTCGGATTAAATCTGACACAGCAGACATTAAACTTGGCTTCTAGGGTTGCCACCGATCTCTCAGCATTTAGGGACCAAAGTTTAACTCGTGCATCATCAGATCCTGACGCTAGGAGTCTAACATCAGCTCTATTAAAATGTACAGACCAACATCTTTTATCGTGTTCCTGTAACGATCTGGTCCTTACGCCTGTATTAGCATCCCATACACTCACAGTACCCTCGTAATCGGATGACGCTAACACATGTTTATGATAGGCATTCCATGAAACACAAGAAATTTTGTGTGAACATTGCATTTCTGCACAAGGATAGTGTACGTCAACGGCATCGCGGACTACAGCTTCAAATTCGAAAACTTTAATTCGTTTAGTAACACCTGCTATCGCGAAGAATTCGTCATCTTTATCAAATTCGATTGTAGATACTATTGTTGAATAATTAATGGCGTCGCTGCAATATGATAAAGTTGCTAGAGGTCGTAATGCTCGATACCTCGTGAAGGCAGCTAGGTCTTCCCTGAAGGCTTCTAGGCCACCGAAGCCTTCGCCCGTCCCTACAACGCTTGTTGGTATGTTCGGTGGTATGTTTGTTGTGATGGGTTGGGGCTCACTTTCGGGGGCACGTTGATCACCTGTGGTATCGAGAATAATATTAATAATATTTAATTATTAATATTGTTATACAACTTGACTACGTTAAAAAAGGGCAGTGTGTCAACACAATACATATTATGTTCAATATAATCAATTATTATATATAATAATCCATTATATCTCTTCCCTTCTCTATATATAATAAAAATGAAAAAAAAAATGGACACTCGTGTAGGGTTGGCGATCGCAGGAGAATGCCCTGTATACGCTAATTAGAGGGGATCTCGACCGTTGGGCCCCGTCGCGCCGAGGCGCGGACGTGCCGTGAGATAGAACTGGCCTCGCCGCCTCTTACGACGGCGGAGAGCGTGTCGTGAGATTGAGAAGTGTATCCTGCCTATATATTGGGCGTTTGCGACAGTAATTCGTCGGGAATGACAGACAGCGAAAAGCGACTTTGTGTCATACCAAGTACTGATAATGAATGAAACTTTTAACATAGCGCCATATATTGAATCCTTGCCTATTTACACCAGATATCGCCAGTTTGAAGCTAGCAGATAATCCAAAATTACTGTTATAAATTACTGTCAATAATAAACAAATAATTTGTAATAAAATAATAATATTGCGATTGTAAATTGAGATATAAGTTATCCTATCTTTAAAATTGGACCAAACTGCACAAAGAGTGCAAATTTGATTAAAATCAGTTCAGTAGTATAGAAGTCCATCGAGGATATACAACGTGACACGTAATTTATATATAATAGATATGCAAATTCGTTTTTTTAAATTATGGGTATTGTACAAAAGTCTGAGATTTAGAAAGACTTAACTATATATCATGAAACTAAAACTTGATTTTAATTTTAATTCATATACAATAACAGTTTTTCCCTGTGTCTCTGCAAACCAGCAGTTCCTGATTAGAGCGTACCAACAAACAAACTCTTCGCACTTCTTTAACTTATCAAATTAGAATGCATATCATCTTACCCATAGCACTATTAGCCCTAGATTCGGGAGCGGATGCCTGTTGTGGTACAGGGTCGGCATCAGCAGCACCACAGCTTTGTGGGGGAACTGCTGGTGTAGCGGAACCTGACCCAGGGAAGTACAGCTCGTCGGCACGATGGGCGAAATAGCACTGTAAAAAAAAAGGTTGAAAATAATAAATAATTATAACTTGTAGTTCAATTATGTTAATATTACTATATTTCATTTAAAGTTCGACAAGGAAGTTATTAATCAGATATAGTCTATTCGTTCTGTGTTATTGTGTGTCTGTGTTGAGTTGCGGCTAATCGGTCAACGCCACTCCTTTTTACCAGAGTGAATATTTAAAATATTTTATTTTCTCGAGTGGCATTAACACGTTACACACACGTTAGACGGACAGGACACGCAGTCATTATTCGTTTTTAATTTTAATATGGCACAAATAGACGCTAAGTTTTCTTTCTTTTTTAGGATGCTATATCCTGCAGCGTAGATAGAGGGTAAGCTAGTGTTATGATACTCCGTTCAGGTATTTGTGTTTACAGTAAAATGTTATGCCGTTGTGTAACGACAACCTCAATTGTTTTTAAGTTCCACGCTGTATCCCCACAGGGTAGCCGGGTAAGAGGGAACTTGAGAGCTTAGTGTTAAGATACTCCGTTACCATTAAGACACTTCCGCTCTACATTTTCCGTCGAGTTCTGGAGGCGTTGCGTGTTGAGAGGGGGAACTCAACGCCACGTTTTGTCTCGTTACCAAAGTGAGGATTTGAAAATATTAAATATATAGTTTTATCGTAAAAAAATTATGGGAATCAAACCCACAACGACACACACTACTAGCCTCAATAGATTAGTACTAAATTTCCAATTATTTTTATTTTAAACAAAAACAAACCTGTACAAAATCATCAAAGTGTGCGGCTAAGCGCCGCCATCGTGCCGCCAAAGCATCACCGTTACCCGCTGAACCACTTGCGAAACTTTCTTCTTCTTCGTTTGGTGGACTTCCTATGGTAAGAACATGATAAAATTCCCATTTTGTATTCCACTGGGGAAACCAAAGTATTTGAAATTGTATTTTTATATTTTAAATTATAATTATCGCAGTAATTTTCTATTTATTTTTTGTCATACCTTCTACTATATTCAAAATAAATATAAAATGTTGTATTAATTTGTAAAAAAAATTAATGCTCATACTTGGCACACTCTCCCCCAGTTCTCCTAATCTGGGGCGGACATCCCTCACCGACTCCGCGATAGAAGTCGGTTCAGATGGTGATGGTAAACGACCCAGGTCAGTCGCACCGGATCTTAGGTCCCGGAGTACACCTGCTACATGTTCCATGTCCTAGAGCGTTAAAGTTAAATTAAGTCAAAAAGTAAAAGTTAAAAAAATAAATAAAATATAAATGAGGTCGTTGCAGCGCAGTGGCACAGGTTTGCGACCGTAAACGCGACGATTGTGGGTTCCATTCCCACATGGGTAACTGAAATATTAATTATTTTCATGTCCTCGCTCTGGTAAGAAAGCAAAACGCGGCGTTGAGTCCCGCCACTCAACACCCAATGCCTTGGAAAAAAAGAAGAAAGTGGGAAACCAAAGTGACTAAAGGTAACAGTGTCTTAATATTAGGTTTCCAGGTTTCATTTGCCTAACCTGCTAAGCAGGGTACAGCGTGAAGCTTAGTTTAAAGTTGAAATGGGTCCCCTCCAGGGGAGGGGGGGAGGGATAAGTTATTTTCCTTACCTCGTTTTGATAATAACAAAAGGCGAGCGGGAATGTACCGTCTTACACGGACATTAGAACGGAATTAGAAAATGTCGTGCAAACTCACTTTTTTAACCAATGCAGCTTCCCTAGCCAATTGATCCAGCTGATGAGTCCTATGACGCAACAACTGCGCCAGAAATTCATACAATAATCTATGGTGGGCCGCTGCCGACTCGGCTTCTAATAATCTCTTCCTCCTTGTTAGTACATCTAACATACCTTCTACATCCGGTAAAGCTAGATGCCTTGCCTGAAACAAACAGAAATAAAAGTCATAGGCTTAGAGTGTCAATCTGCAAATAACCTATTTAGCAAATTGTCAGGAGAGACCAAAAGCGTATTCAAAAAACTACGAGTATGCCTGTATTCTCTACTATATGAAATAAGATAATGGTGTTTTTTTTACACTTTGAATGGTATAAAAAACTAAGTAACGAAAAAGACAGAAAACAGGTTTAGCTGTACTCGATTCATTATGGCAAGAGACCAAATGTAAACAAAAAAATCTGTTTCTCAATCTTTTACGTATTTTTTTATTTCTATTCAATTTATTTATGCACACATTATACCTTTTCTTAACTGTATTTCAAAATTTATTAACAAAATTAATTGGATATCATAGCGTAAAAAAAAATTATGAAGTTTGTATATATATTTTTTTTCGAGCTTTACCGGTATGCTATTTCTATAATGAGATAATATTATTTACTGTGTTATATCTTTCATTCTTTTAATATATTACTTCCATAAATACATAGATCAATATTTGTTAAAATTAATATAATAAATCCATCAAACCTGTCATGTCATAGAACCTTTTTTTGACATGTTTACCTTTTATCTCTTGCCTTTGTGAATCGACTATAGTTTAAACTTTATCCTATGATATCATAATTTCAAATTTTATCCTTTTCTTATTAATATACTGTGCAGCTACGTAATTGTGTTGATATATTAATAAAACGCAGAACTAAGTTGTGTTGATACAATCCTACCTACTTATATTATAAAATAGTGGGCCCGTGCGGGACTACGCCCACTTGAAATAGAAATATTAATAAAGAAATTGAAAACTAAAGATTCAGTGAATTCAGTAAAACTGTTGTATAAAGTAACTGTTACGGCAATTAGCAAATTTGTCGAACTAAGTACTTTAAATTGAGGTTTTTTAGAATCCAATAGTGAAAACCACATCTAAATCGGAGTTTAGCGATAACAAACGCACAGACAAACAGACAAAATTTTAAAAATCATTGTTTTGGGTTCTATTACGTTAATAAAGGTTCCCAATAAGATTTTTGTTTAAATATCTTCCAAGTACAGACACCGACCCTCTTACGATTTCATTATAAGAATAGATATAGATGTGACAGTTTGTGAGAATGGATGTTTGTTCTAATCTCACACAAAAACTACTAAATTTACGATTTAGATAAAACTATATACTTATATGTATAACTTATGCATCAGAATAACACATAGCATATAATTTATATAAAGATAATGTATAATTTCGTTACAATATAACAATAAGTATAAGCGAGCGATTTTCTCATTCGTATATCGTGTCGTAGATTCCTAGTTCAATTTATTTGTCATTCAAATAGTAGTTTATACACGAACACATTATACTCAAATGTTACCCAATTTCTATAATATTAAATATAGATTGACCTTTTTGAGTTAAGTTCATAATCAATACTAACAATAGTTATGGATATTTATGTAACTGATGGTTCTTACCTCCAATGCCAAAAGAGCTCTTAGCCTTTCAGTATCAGCACCAGGCGATATCACAGGTCCGCTTGTTACAGGCGGACGAGATCTCATGCGCCGTCTAGCGACCAATTCGTTCAACAAAAAGTTAGGAAAGTAATGATCACGACCAGCCAAAGCTGCCCCACATTTAGGGCATCTCCTATGAAGCTCCACCGACTTGGCTATGCAGGCGTAGCAGAAAGAATGCCCACATCGGGTTACATAGGCCTCATCTATGAGTTCAAAACAAACTGGACAGAGAAGATCACAATCTTTGTCTTCGAGGGAACCTCCGAGCCCCCCAAGGGTAGAGGCTGAAGTGCCAGCTCCACTGGCTGCTGTGCCTGACATTCTGTCCTAGAACTGAAAAGAAATTAGCAAGATTATTTCATATATATACATTTAATGCTTATTTCAAAAACCATCAAAAAGTTGCCAGGATGGGAAAAATCGGTACTAAACACAAAACAGTTGAAAAGGTCAGTCAGTATAATAAATTATTTTGTAAATAAATTACTTTAGGTGAAAAAAAAAACAAATAAAATTATATGAATTTTTAAATTTAAATGAGACTGGTTGTGGGTTCCATCCTCACTTGAGGAAATGAAATATTTATCAAAATTTATATTTTCATTTCTTCACTCTAAAGTCGAGGCAAAGCATGACATTGAGTTCTGCCGCTCAACATGCAATGCCTCTAGAATACAGCTGAGAGTGGAAAACAGAAGTCTTTATGACAATAATAATAATAATATTTATTAAATTAATATTTCGTATATAACAATAGCAACTTTAATCGGTAACAACTGCATTAGTATAAAACTGTGTTGCAGTTATTAGTTCCCTCCTCGCAGCCATCCTTTTAAATAATAATGTATTCAATATAAATCACACAACATTTTACTACAACCAAACATGAAATAGAAAATAAAATTTAATAATAAAAATAGCTATGAAAATACAAAAAAATAAATATAGTAAAAATTCTAAATAGTAAAAAAAATAACATTGAAATAAATGAGATAACTTAAAAAATAACACAATGAAATAAAAAAATTAAACATTTCACTTTGAAGCTGATATAGATGATGAGTTAATGTGTAAAAGCAATTCGTGTTATTTAGTTAAAATCTATTAAGGTGGACAGGAGGTCTTCTGTCCGAACATAATTCTAACAACCAGTTAGTTAATTTAGTTTTCAGTGTTGGTAAGTTAAGGGATATATATTTAATTTCTTATTGATAGAATATATATTTAATTTTTTATTCCCAGGTTCCTTCTGCCTCTTTTGCAAAGAGTGGGATAGTGTATAGCAGAAAAAAAATTACATACATTATACAGTAAAGAATTAATCTGTTAAATCTAAATCAGTCTCAGTATATATAAAGTAAATTAAGTGTGAAATAGATATTTATAGAATAAAATCAATACCTCCCTTTAAGCATGTTTTTACTAAAGTGACCTTTATTTTCTGGTTATTTATAAACATATTCATAAGATTAAATAATTTTTTTATTTCAGCGGCGTTATACTAACGCGGGAACACTTGATATTTTAATTTAACAAATATTTAATACATAGAGTAATATATGAAAATGTAAAATAACTTACGTTCAACTTATGAGCATGGAAAAGACGACAGCAGCATAATATATAAATCAAATATCTTTGAACTTCCTAAGACTTAGTCCATTAATATATGTAATATACAGATTTCTTAAGAATTAAATAACATTGCCCTACCGCCAATTTCATTTACATATCTATACTACTGCACTTTATAACTTGTCTAAAATCAATGTCACCTTCAGGCTGTTAGTTTTAAAACAAACATCCAATTATTCCATTCCAATTATTATAACTGCATCCATAGTCCATATCACGATTCTCGTCGCTCTAGAATTCGGTGCATGCATTCACCTCGAAAATTTTGACATTTACAATATGTTTTGCCATATTTTAAAACATTTATTATGTGAATAACATTAGGTTTAAATAATAAAAAATTTAAATTATTTTTACAGCGGATTAAATAAATCATTTATCCATAATTAGACTATTTAATATTGAATGAAATTATCAATATATTTACTCAATAATATAATTATATTTAAAAGTATGACGCTAGCGTCACCTGTGTAAAATTTAGTTAACTACATAGAAACTGCATTACCGATAGCTTGAACTGCTTGACCGTGACAGCAAACGCCATTTGCTATTATTACAGGAGGTGCATTATCTTTCGTCAACAATGTAATGTCCTAAGTGAAATGTTTGATGGATTTTAACAGTGTTTGTGATGATTGACGTCTGTTTTGGCCTAATATATTGAATATAGGATTATGGAGGATTCCGACGAGGTGGTTAATGTCGTCCCAGGTGAGTTTAGTGCTTCAAAACCGAGCTACATAATGTGAGTGTCTTACGTGCGAGGTCGTGTAATGTTAGCTTTCCCGGTTTCAGAACTCTACTTTTTGATAGCGAAATTTCTCTCCGGCGGACCTCTTAAAGAAACTGCAAAGGTGAATATGTTAAAATTATAATTGTATATTAATATTGTGCAATCAAAAATACTAATACAAACGTTTTATTTTACAGACTTTGCTAAAAGAGTTGCAGAGTGTAGAGGTGAGTTTCAAGCTTTTCCTAGCCGGGCTTAGAGCTTATTGTTGTTTTGGTTGGGCACGTGGTGGCTGTCAAAGTCGCTGAAAGTTTACTAAATAGGTTCTTTTGCGTATTTTCGTGTTGCAGGTGCTGCCCCGCCGCCTCGACTGGGAGGGCAACCATCATTCCCAAACTTACAATGAATTGGTGAGTGTATAAACAATTTTACCGCGAAAACTTGTGTTTATTTACATTTCTTCGACAGATTAGCGTTTGGAAAAAATGTAATAGCGAAAAAATGCAAAAATCTACTGTTTTACAATTAATGAAGGTGCGTTCATGAAAATACGACAGAAAATCAGCAAAATTATTTTTATTGGGTTTCAGTTATTATTTTCAATAATTTTTGCATTTTACGAAAAATGTGATATATCATTCATACTATCTTTGTGATCATGTAAATCAGGGCGCCGCTATCCCTTTCTAGCATGTAGTATGTCAATGTACCTGTCTCGGTCTAACACCCGATCTGTCGTTCGCTAGGTTCTTATTGGACGATGAGAGCCGAGTTGGCATTATTGTTCACGATAATGGCGGACACAAAGGGGCGCTAAAATTTAAAAATATTATTGTGCTAAACATTTTTGTTTAAAGTTAATTCACTAATTTCAAAATTTTGTAACTTTTATTAAAATGATGGCCTAATTTAGAAAAATATTTTTGTAAAGAATAGGTATGTACAAATGAATTATTTTATTTATCACTTTTCACTTGTATTCAATGGTTGATCAATGAAAGTCTAGGTAATTAAAACATTAAATTTTTCAATTTTAAAATATTAACACACTGAGGCCAGTCTGAGACTGGCACAGAGGTACAAACTGAGACTGTAAGTGACTGGTTGTGGGTTTGATTCTCACTAGAGGAAATTAAATATTTATGTAAATTTATATTTTCATTTCTTCGCTCGCTAGTTCCGTCATTCAACACATGCCTCCACAATTCAGTGGAAAGTGGGGAATGGAGTGTCTTAATATTAGCTTTCCTCTGCCTACCCTGCTGTGGGTGGGATACAGTATGTAGCTGACTTAATTTGATTTAATTTTTAACTCACTAAGGATAGAACAATATTTAAAAACATAAACATTTGAACATACTAGTATAAAACACAAGGTCATGGATGGTTTCCAAAGGTTAAAATTATGCTTAAACTTATAGTTATTTCCTTATTTAGTTTTTATTTTAATGAACTTAAAGCTTCATATAAGAGTAAGAAAACATTTTTTTAAGTGTACAGATATGTGGTAGTTTAGCATGTTCACATGCAAGCAAAGTGAAAGTAAACTTAAAATATTTATTGGTTTCATAATCATTTTCTTTGGAGTAGATTTAAACTATTTTATATAAAAAAGATATTGGATATAACATGGACTCTGTTAATAAAACTGTAGAAAGAAGTTACAGATAAAAATATATAAGTTCATGTCTTTTATACCAGTCAAATGAAATAGAAAAAGAAATTATATATTGGTATACTTGTAATTAGAGGGTGTCGTGTTGCAATTGCTCAACTATTTTAATTTCTGTAATATTTTTATATATTTGATTCAACACGACAATTAGACGTGGAGAACGGAATGTTAATACTAGGTTCCCTTTACCTACTCTGCTATATACGGGATAGAGCGTGAAGCTAAAATAATAACAATTTCAATTATTTACAGGAATCGCAATATTCAGAAATATCATGGGACCGTTTGGCCTCAGTGTGCAAGAGGGCACTACACATTGCACGTAAACCGGAGCTGCCGCTTTCTAACACCGCAGACGTTCAGCTATTATCACAGCAACAGAAACAAATAAGTGCTAGATTATCTGTGTTAAGTGAATCGTTGGTACGACCGAAGCCTAAGTATGCGTCATTTAAACAGGATCATACATTGGGTTAGTAGTTTTTAACTGTGACTTTGCCTACATGGTTCAATGTAAATAACTAAGCTTTGTATATACATGACATATGAGATATCCTAAACATGGGAGTTAACCCTGACTGCAGGTACAGTGAGTTACAATGAGAGAATTAGCACAATATATAGCATGGACTTTCAAAATATAACAACCTCCTAAAAATAATTTTTAATTTTGAGAAAGTTCCTGAGATTAGTGTGTTCAACCAATCAAACTCAGTTTCATAATATTGATAAAGATAAGATATTTTCATATACCCTAGTGTACCTAGTTTATAGTTCAACTAAAAAATTAAAGCAAATTTGCTTTAAAAATATTTTTTTTTGGGTTCCGTACCTTTTAAGGAAAAAAGAAACCCTTATAATATCACTTTGTTGTCTGTCTGCCTGTCAGTCTGTCAAGAGCCTTCATCTGAGGAACGCTTGATGTTATCCAGTTAAATTTCCAATTATATACTCAGATTTTTAAATCAAACTATTTAACCCGATTAATCGCGTCATATTTAGTTTTGTACATTTTTGGAAACCTGGAGTTTCCAACACTTTGCAGTAATCCGTGGTCGCGGGTAGGTATTGTCACAATATACTCAGATCTACGGTCCCTTGATTTCCTAAAAAAATCGTATGTCTATATTTACTTAAAAATGATATAGCCGTTTATATCGCAAAAAACATATATTTCGACACTATAATCAAAATTAATAGGGTCCTTCCGGTTGACTTAGAACTATGAAATTTGACAGGTAGTAGTAGTTAAACAAGATATTTGAAAATAATTTGTCTGTAATCACATTTATGGTTAAATACTAAAAGATATTTAAAAAATAAAATAATAATATGTTATCTGATACTTTATTTGAACTAACGGCTTGAATACATAATAATTTATTTATTATATACTATTGGACCTGAACGCGGCTACGCCCGCTTGAACCATACGAATATTTATCTATACTAATATAATAAAGCGGAAGAGTTTGTTTGTTT
>FAPJ01009389.1:0-10571 GCA_001485985.1 Heliconius ethilla aerotome | reverse complement strand
TTTTTTTTTAAATTTCATATACGCAATCATTATAATATGTTATTACTTATATATTATATTTACCTGTATATTGTTTACAATATTTTTTGCTTATAATTTGTATATTTTTAAAATGTGAATGTAATTCTCGATCATTGATGAGCACTAAGCATGGTATGGCGTATTTACTGAGTTATTATAATTTGAATATAGAATGCTTATTTATATTTTTATATTTTAACAAATATCAAATGTATAAAAGTAAAAAAATCGCTCTGCTGTCGAGACGAAGCGTGGCGTTGAACCCGTCACCCAACAGGATTTTTTTTTAAATATTTATTAACTATTTATGTATATAAAACATCGAATAATATTGCGCCACTCAACACGCAATGCCTCAAAAATTCGACCGAAAGTGGGGAAAGGAGTGTTTTAACACTTGGTTCCCTCTGCCTTCGCTGCTATGTGCGGGATACAGCGTGAAGCTGAAAAAAAATAAACTGAAATAACAATTGTAAAGGCACTCGATTTCCTACTTTCAACCTACCTATTTATTAGAAATGTTTTTGTATTCAATATGTTTAATTCAAAAACATTTGTTACACACAAAAACAACCAGCGTTGTGAAGGAGTCTTTGCTCTTTTGTATTATGTAACTATTGTTATTTTAAGTATAAATTGGGTTAATAATGTCAGTAACTATAATAGTTACACATAGGTACACATACGTACGTGTGCATTTCTCTAATTCGATTACAATAAAAAAGTAATATATTTTTTAAATATATTTTTATAAAAAATATTATTTTATCATATAATCTGTGCTTGTATACAATTTTTAAATAATTAATACATTTACAATTTAATATTTCAATTTCAATTTTTTATTTTTCAGATGTAGATCATAGGAATTTGATATCGTTAACTCACCAAATACCGCCGCAGCCTGTGCCCAGGCCACACAACCCGATAGATCAGGTATGTTAAAATAATATTTATAGTACGGTTGCCAAGTTGTGACCTTCCTGAAGTAAGGCTCTCAGATCTTTTGCGCTTTGTACATTCGGGAGGAACATATATAATCAAAAGTAGGGAATACCCAAAGCTGTTTATATATTTATAGGCCAAATGCACTTTTTTCCTATTTTATTATGACTTGCAGGTTTTCCCCCTTTTCGGGACTTTTCCCTCGTAAATCCCGATCACGCGGAAATTCATGGTATAAAAGTAACCTTTATGGCTTGGTCCACAACCTCATATATATATTCCCGTTCCCTAAAATTCGGTTCACGTGTTCCGGAGGTTAGTTCGGGAAATATTTTTAAAATCGTATCTTTGTTTTTAGTATCGTGTAAATATATTGATATGTATAGATAATAATAATTTTCATTGCAGGATTACAGAGTGCCACCATTGGTGCCGCCGCCTGATATAGTTGAAAGTGTTGATATGGATCTTTCCGAAGATGAGGAACAACGTATGTTTATGTTTAATATATTTTAATAATTACTTTAAATAAAATAAAATATATAAGAAATGAGTCAATTTTTCTATTTGTACATTTTTCGGCATTATAACCATTGTAGTCGAATTGAGAGTTGATTGAAATATGCTAATATTCACTTTAGTAAAAGTAAAATACAAGTGGTATTTCTATAATAAACAAAAAAGTATTTCCTAACTGAGAAGAAATTATTCTTTAAATTATTTTTTCTATTATGATTTTTAACAATTATATTTGATTTCAGAAGGTATGTATCCAACTCAACAGAATTCGAACGAGCATCGACGTAACAGTTTCAACAACAACAAAGTGTTAGTCGGTGGCGATGTGAAGCCTAATCCTGAAAAAGACGTAAATCATATAAAAGTGAATAATATACGTGAAAAAGATGGTCCTCACACTGCTCCCATTATACCTCCATTGTCTAACCCCTTTGATAACATGCCGTCAGGTCTAAAGTTCAACATGCCTTTCCAAAAGCAAGCGAATTTCCCAAAAAAAACTAATTTTGAAGAAGACACTACAAACGAAGCAAATTTCGAAGAAGGTACAAGAAGTCGTAGTATGGATAACATAAGAAAATCACCAGAATACGAAGATTTTACTCAAGATAATGACTGGCACGGTCCCAGGTTCGTGAACCAACGTTTTCCAAGAAATTGGGGGCCGCGAGGAAATTTTCGACCCTTTCCTCCCCATATTAGACCTAGACTTGGACCCAGACCTCCCAATAGATGGATGGGGCCAAGAGCGCAAAGATTTTGGTGAAGCGATAAGTTGCTAGCTTTGTTTTAATATATAGTTGTATAAATAAATATGGGTAAAGATAAGATTTTGTTTAGCTATCTTGGAAATTTTAATGTTATGTAAAACTCGACACTTCCCTCCCCAATTTAAATCTAATAAATGTAGGTAAAGAATAAAATTTAGTTAAACATTCTTTGACATTTTTTAATGTTATGTAAGATATATCAACATTTTTTTCGATAAGCAAACAATTTGTTATATTTTGGAAATTACACTGGTAAAATGTACATTGCTTATCTTTATTATTTTAGTTCCTTTTTAAATATATTTTACATACGATTAGATTACGAGGCTAACTGTTGACTAGCGTCTGTTTTTTATGTAATACACATATTATATTAATAAAATTTATTTGTGTTCCTGTTTCATTTTTATTTTAACAAACATTCATTATCCATTCAATTTAATTAAAATTTGTTTAATAAATTTTACTAAAAACTATTTTTTACTTTTGATAATGAGTTACATTAAAAATGGGACGGATGAATGAAATAAATCTAATAATGCGAACATTAAAAAAGGTCCGAAACGTTTTTTTCCAATATATATTTTAAATTTGCAAGATATAACCAAAATGTATCCAAACCCATCATTATATATAGAAAGTATTTTAAGTTTTACGTTTTTGACTATTTTAAGTTGAAAATATTATATACAAAGCAACTTATCAATTAAATAATATTATAGTTTATATTTATATAAAACGAAAATATTTCGATTGTAATAAAAAATAGTATTTCTCACTTGTTTTAGACATGTTTGTTCTAGAAAACACTTTATTGAAAATAAATATAAGTATGCCGATTTTGTTTTTATTATACAAACAAGCGAATATTAATGTTTACCATTTTTTTACCTTTTAGTAGTTTTAGTTGTTTTAACATTTTTTTTAAATTTAGGGATTTAGATACATATTTGGAACCATGACATTGTATATACAAGGGTTTATATTAATCAATAAAATATATAAGACCATCTGGCTTCTTGAGAAAAATGAAACCAGTAAATAAAATGAGTTATATTTTATTTATAAAATTATTTTCCGAATTTCTTGCCATATTATAAAAATATTAATTAATTTTATTATTATGTAGTATGATCTCGAAATTAAATATAATAAAATTTTTAGGGGAAGGCAGAGGTTCCGTTTCCGTTTCCGAGACGTTTTTAGGCACTCCATTCCTCAATTTTCGAGACATCGTTGAGTCGCGGTGCTCAAGGCCGAGCTTTGTATCTTTTCCAGGACTAGGAAATGAATGTAGTTTATTCCCCCGAATGGGAATCAAACCATTAAGAGTCGCGTTAATAGTCAGATGTCATCCACTACGTCATGACGGCATTTAATAAAATTCAAGTCGTTAAAATAGTCAAATATTTTATATTTGGCTGTTTTAACTTTATTTAAATAATATACTAAAAATTTGTAAAATACTTGTAAATATAGTTTTGTTTTATTCTTGAGAGTAATTACATCGTATTTATTATTCGTTTAAAAAAAATCTTACAAGGTTTTTACTTGATTTTATAATTTAGAGTAAATCAAAAGGTCATCATCATGCATGGGGCGCAGGCGTGCCATTGTAGACGTGTCGGTTGTGGGTTCGATTCCTACACGGGAAATGAAATATTTAATATTCTAATTTCTTTGCTCTGGTAACGAGGCACGGCGCGGCGCGGCGTTGAGTTCCGCCACTCAACAAGCAATGCCTCGAGAGTTTAGCGAAAACCGGAAAACGGAAGTGGCTCAACGAGAACGAAGTCTCTTTTCACTAGGTTCTCTGGATCTCTCTGCCTGCCCCGCTATTTAGGAAAAAATAAATAAACAGACAATTACACTAACTTTACAGATTTCATCAATTAAATAATACATATTTGCATTTATTTTTATCTTTGTTAAATCTTCTTTCTTTAAAATATGGACTTTGACTTGAAATTGGAAATTTAGTTCGATATTTATTAACATTTTGAAGTATTTGTTAAAATTAACAACAATCTTAATTGCAATATAGGATAGAAAAAAATATATCTATTTATATAATAGTAAAAATTTTATTAAATATTTATCAATTCGTATTTTCTGCTTAAGAAATAATGAAATAGTTTACATTGAAATAAAAAATTATGTTTGGACAGCGAAATTATATACACCTCTATTATCTGAGTTAATAATAGGGTTATTTGAAAAATATTTTAATTTATCTCTAAAAATAAACATACTTCAATGTTATATAGTTCCATTTTTATCAATGACAAAATTTTTAAATAACAATTAATATTTTTATATTGATTGAAACAAAAACTAATAGGCAGGTTTTTCTGTTTTTTATTTATTTACTATGATTAAGAAGATGAGTTATTAGACTTTAATTTATATTTACAAATTTGCATTTACAGTGTAGACGGTCGCGTTTCCGTTTATGAATGAGTATAAAAGCAAAAGGGCTTCAAATACGTTTTTGAAACTGAACAATGAATTTTAAATTTATTATGATTAATGTTATTTGAATAAGGTATGCCAGATTCTGGCAGAATTAACTAAAAAGTTATAGTTGTATGTTCCGGTATTTTGTGACTGAAGGGCCTTCAGTTTTATACCCCTTAAATGTCTGTAATATACTTATTACTAGGTTTCTCATTTTTAAACCATGCAATGCTAGTGATGCATGAAATTAAAAGAATATAAAATGTATATGATATATCGAATCTTACAGGGTATTAGAACGGCACCCAGTTCACTATTAAATATATGTAAATACATTGTAAGTAACTGTACATTTATATTGTTATTAGAATTAAAATTGAAGCTGTGAGTGCCAAAAAAGGACAGCTTGATGAAAATTATTGGTAGTGACAAGAAAAAATAGTTTTAAGACATTCTATTAGAAAATTTAAGTTTAAAATATTTTTCATATATGATATACCTAGATATTATGAGGAGACTGTATGAAAATTATGTAGTTACTAAGAAATCTTCAATTAAAATGTACAGTCAGGCTCAAAAACGAGCCAATTTTTTTTATAAACCATATTTTGGTTGTGAATTTAGGATAAAATATTATATTGTTATACAAAATATTTTTTGTCTATATATTTGTATTTAGTATATTAGATAAATAATTAATATACTGTCGTATTAACAATTAAACAACCTTTTACTGATTATCAAATTTATATATGTTTTTTTATTATACATACATATATCTAAATGAAACAATGTAATATAATTTATATGTATGTAGTAAGGTACTTCGAAATCATATAAATACGGGACCATCGTGGCGCAGTGGACAGTCTTACTATTTATACTAACCCTGCATTGCTGGAGGAAATATGCTTATGTCGATGAATGATGACCGACCAGAAGTTAGCTGTAGATGCCTGCGCAGATTTGATTTTCGATATTTTCTTACTTTTCATTATTTTCTTCTCGCAATTTCTTTACAATTCGCAAAAGTTTAGGAACCTAACTTCAGGAAGGCCACTGTATGTAATTGCATTAGTGATTATTTTCATCATTGTTATGTTATTGTATTAAAAAATTGACTGATTATATTTTTTGTTTATTCTTTTTATATTACTATAATGCAATAAAATCTAGTCTTAAGATCTTTATTTTACCTATAATGTAAAAAGAGCTGTAAATCAATGTACAAATTATTTATTAGAATAGTTTAATATTATGTTTATATTAAATTGTAATATGTTTGAGCTATGTGTTTTTTTATAGGTAATTAATTTATCTATATCTATCTCTTAATCAGAACGTAACCAAACTTTCATGAAACTAAACTTTAAATCGGTAAACGGAATAGTTATTCGTCCATTTGTCGCGCACTTACTTAATACAAATTTGAGATTTATGTGACTTTCTTATAGAAAAAAAATGAAAACTTTCAAATAAAATAAGAATCGTCAAAATCCGTTCACTCAGTCAAAAGTTCTGAGGTAACATGACTCAAAAAACATACAGTCGAATTGAAAAAGAAAAAATAACAGTCCGCCTCTTTCTACAGAAGTCGGTTAAAACATCATTTAATAGCTAAAGCGGAACTGATATTTGTTTGATAAGAAAAATGTTTTGTGTTGGTTATTAAACAATTTGAAAGTTTGCAGTACCAAAGCAAAGTTTTACATTATATCGTTTTTTATATCTTATCTTTTTCGTATCTTTTTTATATCTTACTTTTCATTCCATAAAATTCCAAATATTAATAAATACTGGTGTTAACTGAGATTAATAATAGAATTATTAGCACAGGGCTTGACTGCAAAAGCGACAGTTTTGGGTTCAATCCCCACTTAGGGGAATAAATTATTTTCATTTCATCGCTCTATTACGAAAAAAAAAGTGAAAGGCAATACTCGAAAATTGTATGAAAAGTAAAACGAAGTGTCCTAACACTAGATTCACCGACCCCTGCTATTCGCGAAATATAGCGCAAAGCTAAAAGAAAATGTCTACTAAAATGAATAATTCAATATAGTTTAATACACTCAATATATTTTATCAAATAGCAAAGTTCGAGTAGTTGCCGAAGTGCATGCATTGTCCTAATAACTTGTTTAATATATACGCGGGCAGTACCATCGAGGAATGTATGTGCCAACTTTGATGCAACTTTGCATATTCTACAAGATATTTAGGGATTACTTTATAGTATCGGATATAGTTTGACAATCTGAGAGTATCACAGAATTTCTTGTTTATTTACGAGTTTATTCCGAACAATATTCTCGTTGAAACATATACTTAATTATAGTTTATTTTAGTATACATGATCAAAATAAACATTTCCCAACGCAGCGAATCAGCGTCTTACTATGTTTGAAATGGTTTGTGGTTTAATTCCCACTTTATTATATAGCTGAAAATTTTTATTTACAATTATATTTAGGCAAGACAGTTGA
This sequence comes from Heliconius ethilla aerotome, assembly GCA_001485985.1. NCBI lineage: Eukaryota > Metazoa > Arthropoda > Insecta > Lepidoptera > Nymphalidae > Heliconius > Heliconius ethilla. Next base: position 3,373 of record FAPJ01009389.1, on the reverse strand, counting down.
CAGAGCGAATTTAGTTTTATAAGTTCCTCGATTGCTACTATACCTCTGTAAAATAATGTATATCGATGCTTAAATACATAATACTAAAAACAACATATTATTACCTTTAATTACAGTACATTTATCCAAACAACCCACGCAAGTAAAGAAAAAGAAAGAAAGAAATGAAAAATAAAGAAAAAGTTTTAATTCAACCGGACATTTATACGTAATTTGTAGTCTGGTAGCAATTAGTGGCACTCAAACACGTACACAGGATGAATAAAAAAAGCTTTAAGACGAGAAAAACGAGCCGAGTGTGTGGTTAGGTCTAAAAGAAGGTAAATTAGATATTTTTATACGTAAAAAATTGTTTGGTGAGCGCTTGGCTTGCTTTAGTAGGCCATCGTGGCGCAAGTGTGACTAAACGCGACAGATTATGGGTTCGATTCCCACTCGAGAAAATGAAATGTTTAAGATTTTCATTTCTTCCGTCTGATGTCGTCGAGGCAAAGCGCGGCGTTGTGCACCGCCACTCAACTAGCAATGTCTAATAAAGTTTAACAAAGTGTCTTAACTCTACGTCTTTATTATGATAATAACCTTACACATCAAATTTTACCACATACAGCTAGCTATTTAAAATTATATTAATTCTTTTCACTATTGTTTTTAGAACTGTACCTACTTATTAGAACGTATAACAATAACACAATTACGTATATTCATACAATTATTTTTTTAACATTCCAGCAATATCTAGGACAAGAGCCTAAAATGGAATACTATGGAAAATTGAAATAAAAATCTCTTTCATTATTTTGATTTAATAAAATATTTTCATAAAGAACATAGTCGACCTAAATCCGCTCCCACAAAGGCAATAGTGCGCAATATCGGGAATAATGGCGGAAAGGACAGTGCGGAGTCGGCGCGTTGATATCGTGTAAGTAGACATTTTTTATTGAAGTTGATACTAGTAATGCTAGGTTTGGCACGCAGGTTCACTTGTGTTCCTACAGGTTACCTATAATTCTCTTAACTTACTTATTATTTCCATCTATACTAATATAATAAAGTAGAAGAATTTGTTTGTTTGTTTAAACTCTAAGATTTACATATTTTTTGTTTTATATAAAAGCTAAATTCCTTAGGAGTGCTATAGCCTGTAACTGTATACAATCTTATTATTTTGTTATTCTTAGTTAACTTTTTAAGGCTACTAAGAATAGTTCTTTAGAACGTAATAAAAATAATAATTAACGCCATCGAATTGATTTAAGCGCGTGCGTTGCAAAAGTTGTTGCATATATGTAAGTAAGTGTAAGTGAACAAAAACATTCAATATTTTCTTTAAAAAAGTGCGCGACTCGATATATGCATATATCTTTTATAAATAAGTCATTAAAAAGGCAAATTTTTGTAACAAAAAAATATTGAACATTCCAAGATGATATTTCACTGTTTTTTATTTGATAAAGATATTGAAACTGACGAGTGAAAGTTATTCTATCGTCAACAAACCAATGTGCTAAGGTGGCCTTACGTACAACTTTCATTATTAAAGACCCACACAATTTAAAAAAAAACCAACAAAGTAAACATTGTCCTTTTAACCTTTGTACGCAAAGGGACAAAGAAATACGGAGGATGCATGAAAACGAAAGGCACAGAAATAGAATACTCGTATATCTGGGAACTCGACTCGCCGCCCACTGCGAGGATTCAAATCAAATTTCTTTTATGCCGGACGGAAGCGTCCTCAGTTGACGAGTATATTGAAATGTTGAACTTCTACAATCGGAGCTGGGCCAGAAAGAAGGTAAGCTAAGAGCTGGGCTGGTTACTCCATATAGCAGCATAGACTGAGACAATAACTTACTGTCAAAATACTTCTTTCGCTTCTTCTACTGCTCTATCTGTCCTGAGATCTGAAAATAATTCATTTCCTAAAGCGCTGATGACGGCCACACATATTGCGCTTACTTACAATCAGGCATTTCAATGATTAGTTATTAATTTATTGTCAGTATCATTTATTTAGTTTTATCAAACTAAAGTTTATTGTGTAATTGAAATGGTAAATACCCGGGTAGGTATGCGGGTAGGTACCAGTGTCACCATTGTTTTGAAATACAGTTGTCGTGGTGCAGCGACACAGCGTTTCACTGTAAAGGGTTGTAGGTTCAATTTCCACTGGGAATAATTAATTATTTTCATTTCTTCGTTTAGCTTTGGAAACAATAGAACGTGCAGACCTGAGTTCCGCCACCCCACACGGATTGAAAATTGGGTGATGTGTGGGGAACGTAGTGTTTTTACACTAAATTATTCATGGTATTCTTCACAATTTGAAGCTGAAAAATATAATATACCTAGATAAATAAAGCTTGCTATTGATTAACACAAAAAAAGCAAATTATATCTATAGATAAGACGCCCCTCTAACTGATTTACATCGGCGCCTGGAATTCCACGCTTCGAAGAACAAAAAATACATTTAAAGTTTAGGAAGAGAGGAAAACACAATTTCATTTTCGTTCCCATCGAGTTTTTCGTAAAGTTTTATGCTGAATTGTGTTAATTATGCCGGACCTTTTATGCTGAGGACTCGGAAAATAGCATCGGCGGAATAAATGTAATGAAACTTTATATATATTTTTATTATGATATAGCGGAATTTCTTGGCTTGTACTTAAGAAATGTGTATTATTATAAAATATTTCAATAATAATAAACTTCATGCACAGCAGGGATACAGATCCCGCATGCAGCAGCGTAGGCAGAGGGAACCTTGTGTTAAGACGTTACATAACGTGTTAAGTGTGGGAACTAAACGCCGGACTTCCAAATATTTATATATTTGGAACTATTTAACTGGATCAATCGCGTATATTTACTCGTTTCATATTTAATTAAATATTTCAGTCAGTGGCGGATGGTAATCTGGCTTCTTTTAAACAACTAGAGGCCTTCGTGGCAGTGCCTGACGGTAAAACCGTTATATTTATTTCCCCGATCAACCGTAACAAGACGAAGTGCGGCGTTGAGTTCTGCAGCGCTCACTAAGTCTCGAAAATTAGGAACAGAATGTCTGAATATTAGATTGACAGCATGAAGGCAAAAAAATTCAACATAGCGCTCAAAAAAAATATAATTAAATAGCGGAAGCCGGAATATAAACACGACTGTTTCCGTACAAATTTACTTACAATCATCATTTCAAAGCCGCTAATGAATGGCCTTTCGCAAATTGTATGTTTTATCCTTTAACTCGTCGCTGTTTTGTGTTTGCCCTTTTTATTATATAACTTTTGAACTCATTTTCAATGGCATTCTAATAAAATTTTCCTAGGGTATCCTTTTTCTTTGTGGTGAATAAGATATTTTTCAA
>FAPJ01009377.1:5727-16393 GCA_001485985.1 Heliconius ethilla aerotome | reverse complement strand
GTTTGATTCTCACTCAGGGGATTATAATTAAATTGTTATTTTCTTGCTCTGGAAAGATAAGGTGCGACGTTGAGTTCCGCTGTTAACACAAGTATCCCGAAAATTGGGCGGAAAGTGGACAACGATTGTGTCTTACCACTAAGTTCCTTCTCGCTATCCTGCTTTATACGAAATTAAGCGTCAACTTGGCATAAAATAATAATTCTCTTTTGCTTAAATAAATTTCAAATTTATTTTTTTAACAACAAAAGCTCAAATCATCACTTTTTTTATATATTTTCAGGAATTAAAAGGAAATCCTCCCAATCGGAGATTCATAGTTCAGGAAGCGATTCCAGCATAAGTTCTAAAGAACGGTTATTTAAGAACTGTGATAAAAAAAGTCTTTGTGAAGCAAGTAACTTAGTTGATTGCTTCTGGATACCGAATTTAGGACTTATTACTATAAAATCAAACGCAACAATCAAATTGTGGGATGAAAAGTTAAATTTGACCACCATATTGAATGCTAGACAAATGGATGTGTGCATAACATGTACAGCATTTCAAAACAATGTTTTAGTTGTATGTGATGAATTTAGTAAATCATTTCAGGTAAGTTTTTTTCTGTTTTGCTAATTATACTTTAATAAATTTAAAGCCTTCGTGGCGCAGTGGCTCCACTTGTCAGTCTAACCGCGACGGTTTTGTGTTCGATTTTCTCTCGGGGTTTCAAATGAATATTATTTCTATTTCCTCGCTCTGGTAACAAGACCATGCGCGACGTTTAGTTTCGCCGCTTAACACACAATACATCATCATTGGCTTTAAGTTATAAACATATGTTAGTGTATAATAATTCATAAGTGTCCTGTACACTTTTAGAGTATTTAGCATTACAAATTTTAAAAAAAATATAATTTTTCAGAGTTTCGAATTAAAGACATCCGAGAGTGCTTATTTAGATTTAATACAAGAATATACACTGAATTTCAAGATACGCTCGTGTGCTTTGACCGATGACGGCAATATACTAGCTATGGGCTTGGATACCGGCGATATAGTGGTATGTGTATTACTAATTAAAAATAATATAGCGCATATAGCGTTGTGGGCAGAAATAAGTTAAAATTTCCTAAAACGTTAACTTATTATTAGTTTAAAGTTTCCTATAACACTTCACTTATTAGTAGTTATTTATTTTGTTTAATTTATGTATTTATTATATATTTATATAGTTTAATACGTATTTTTTGTATAATACATAGTGGGTAGCTTGTAAGTAAATTTATTATACGAAATTAGTGAGCATTTGTACACTAATCTAAAATCGTGTATTTTTATCACCACAGGTGATCTTTTCATAGTAGGCAACCTCTACTATGAAAAGATCACTTGTGGTGATGAGGCCGTCCTTACACCAATGTTTTTATTTCTGTATTTTTTTTTTGTTTAATCATGTTGGTGTAATAAAGTATTAAATAAATTATTTTCAGATATGGCATATACAAAATAAAAAGCAACTCAAATTCCTTCGTCATCACAAGTCGAAGGTTAATTTCTGTCAATTTTCACCGACTCCCGATCGTCTCTACAGATCTATAGCACCTTTGACTCCTTTGACCCCTCACCCCTGTGATGAGGATCAGCCCCCTTTAGTATTGGTCACGATGGCGTCAGAAATTGTATTTTGGAATATTACTTATGTTATACGTAACAGGAGGAGAGGTTTGAGGTTAGTATTAATGTGTGGAATACTCGCATTTGTATACTTTCAAAAAGCTACTCCAAAAACTTGAAAAATTTAAGACCCCCTTATATTTAACTTATAAAAAGATATATTTCAGAAGTTGTCGTGGCGACTGTGGGTGAGATTCCAACTCGAGGAATAAATTATTTTTATCCCTGGCTCTGGTAATAAGATAAGCGCGGCGTTAAGTTCCGCCACGCAACACGCAATGCATCTAATGTAATCTAGGTTCAAGGTTCCTTCTATCATACTATATGCGACATGCAGCGTGAAACGGAAAAAAATATATATTTATTTATATTTACAGAGCCGGACAAAATGTTATAACTCCACTTGCAAGTCCAATCGATATAAGAAACGATTTGCACCAAGTAGATAATTCTAATACGGATATACGAAGTAATTGCTTCTTTGGTAGCAATCCATTTGATCCAAAACAATATTGGAAAATTAATTGGAAAAGGAAAACGTAAGTGTATTTTTATTTTGTATATTATAATGTCACCCAATGCGACGAAATGTGTGAAAAATATATAATAGCTCTAACATTTGTTAACCTACAAAATATTCTTAATTTGCCGTTATAAAGTATCCCCAAATATTGACAAAATTCACTAACAAAGCCACATAGTCTTAGAAACAGTCATTGTTCATTTGCATTTGACATTTTGAGGACTTCATGCTGTAGCACGAGGTCCTCAAATAGCGGTGGGTTGAAACGCGATATGATATTAGATTAGGTCTAAGATTAGGCCTAGATGTGTTTGTAATATTATAGAGATGATAAAAAAGACTAATATTTTTAAAAGTCATTATTGTGAATTTTCAAATTTGCGATCTATTCCTTATTTTTAACACCTAAGCGTTCTTTTTATGTATTATTCTTTATTTATTCTTTTGAACATGCTCCGTTACTAATAAAGAAAAGAAATGTAATGGGCTATCACCGGTGTACACAATCAAATACAAATTCAAGTGCAACTTGTTTATTTAATTATTATTATTATTTCATTTATTTATTTTAGTTGCAAAGAAGGCTCGAAACGAAAAGAGATTCTTGCTTGCATCAAATTGACTGGAATGAGCGCGAAACAAATGTTCATAGATGAGAAATTTTCCTGTTTCATAACAGTCGATAACCCCGGACATATACATATAATGAAATTAATGGGCACTTGTGCTTCATAGTCGTGACACAGAGGCACGCGAAGATTGTGGCTTCGATTCCCCCTTGGGGGTAATGACTTATTGTCATATCCTGGCTCTGTTAACAACGAATATCGTGGTATTGAATTCTGCCACTAAACACGCAATGTCAAATGTCAAATAAAAATTGGGTTGGAAAGTGAGGAATGGAGCGTCCTAACACTACGTTCTTTCTGTCTACCCTGCTATATGAGATACAGCGTGAAGCTAATGGAATATATATAAATAATGTCTAGTAATCTGGATCACGTCAAAGTAAAATAAAATAAGGACAAATATAAGTATGTCTTAAGTAAAAATTGGATCGGCAACTATCGAATAAAATGTAATTTTTAAGATTATATTTTACTTTGGCTATTAATAATATCGTTATAGTATTTTGTGTCAAAATATTAATATTTGAAAAGGGATTTTTTTCAATATAACTTTTACCCGATTAATATTTGAGCCACAATCACTTTAGCAGTAAGTAATGTTTAGTCATACTTGTCTCAAATACACTAAATGCAACGAATTTACAAATATAAAATGAAAATTAAAATGTATAGCAATAATTTTATTAACTAATGTGATACATAATATGGAGTTCATGTGGAATGGAATAAATTAAAATAAATAACATTAATTTTTAACATATTGAAGAGACAAAATAACAATAAATAAAAAGAATTATCTGTACTTTTATAATTCCTATTATATTTGGTTGTCAACCGTTGAGATTATGAAGTAATAAACGAGATCAATTCGTCAATCGTTTTTACGTAGCTTAATTATTAAAATGAACATTTTAGAACAATTGTAGTGAATTGTACTATGTTAGGTTGTACGTTAAACTTACTCAAATCCCACCCAGTACATAAATTAAGTACATATATTTAAATAATGTATCCAGAAACTTTCTACCAGCTATCTGATTTAAGAATTTCTAAACACGTATAATTTTCAAAACGATATGATATTTTTATTTTTTTTATAATAAAATATATTTTATGTAATATATACAATTAAAATATTACGTAATATAAATTACAATACATCAATATGTATGATAAAATGGAATTTTAACTCAAGAAATGAATCATATAGAACCAAACAAAGCAATCTTCATTCTGATTAGGAAAATTAAATAAAATATTTTTGCTTATTATTACCTGTAACTTTTAGACTATAACCGAGATATTACAACAAACAAGAACAAAATAACATCTTAATTATACAAAAAAACATTTTAAAAATATTGAATATTTTTATTAGTTTACTAAAAAAATGGATATTGCTCTATTTGCTTCTATAATATTATTCAAATATAAAATAACGTTGAACACAATTATTGTTTTACAAATTTCGTTATCGTCATTCTAAATCTGTGTTTAGTTTGACTCTTTTATTACATTTCATTGTGTTAACAATTGTACATATAATTGTAAGTTTTATCTAATGGAGATTGTCATTACAATAAATGGTGCTATAGCTGTTTTATATATCACTGTTTACGACTTTCTATACATGTAATGTTAATTAAATTCAATATTTTTTTGCATTTATTCACATTGTTCTCAACATGACGTAGTTTGTGATAAACATTTTTATTTTTTATTTCATCATAGTATAAGTATACATTCCTGTAAGTATTGTGCTGCAAAATTTTTTTTTGACATAATTTTTAAAAGATGTAATGAAACATATAATATTTTTTAAATATTTTTTTAAATAGTATATTATTTTGTGAAACATTTTTTACATTTATAAATAAATGCATTTTTCTTATAAACATATTTTATTTAAATCCTTTAAGTTTCTAAGCTTAAAATGGTTAGCAGTTTCCTAGAATAATTAATAATAAAAAATTTCAAACAGACTATTAAAAATGTCTAAACGTGCACAATGACATAGTTTTTGACTGTAAATAATTATTCTTTCTACTCTTCTCATAGTGAATTGAACCAGACATGTAACAAAACAAAGCAGGTCATTTAGTTTTGCCATTTGAAATTAGGATCAAATGTGCCTGCCCTACTATATACTGGATACAACACGAATCATGAATCATGGAGATATAACAAAATCTTCATATAGCCCAAGGTCCCATTTTAGCAAAGCTGAGATTTTAAGCCCTCGTAATTTAATATGAAGTTAGGGAGAGTACGCGTACTTACTAACTTGAAAGTGGTGAGCAACCTTTTTAATCAACGGGTCAATTAAAAAACAAAAAACTCATCGTCACAAAAATTGTTTTGGCTTATTATGATGTACCATTTTATTATAATTAATTTTATAATACCTACTACATAAATTAATGAGAGAGAATCTTTAAAATAAATTATTTTTTTTGAAATGTTTGCGTAAACAGTTTATTGGGCCACAAGCAGCCCCCGGCCCTGTGTTTCTCATCCGTGTCTTAAACTATTAATCCTCAAAATTTCAGCTTTGCTAAAATGACGTAGGTCTGGGGGTCTTGGGATCTCAGTTTAATAGTTGTTTAATTTAGCGTAATTCCTATTCAGCGGAATGATTGCCGTATTAATTATTACATTTAAATTTCCTCTATATGGCAATACAAAATGCGGCGTTGAAGTTTAGCCACTACATAGATGCAATGTTTTACACAACGTTTAATGAATCTAAAACATATATATTATATGTACGTATTTACAGATGACACGATTAGCTTAAACACTTTAAAATTTATTTATCGTTTACGAAATATACAATGTGTCATAAAAAAATATTAAATAATGATGGCAACACAACAAATAAAAATGCTAGAATCCGTGTCAATCTTTTCTGCAGTATTTTAAATGCAATCGCTAACGGTCTGTGTAAATTTAAATATTCGTCAAACTTATTTAGCGTAGTTAGATGTGCAAGATATTTCGGAAATAAGTGTTAGTTTATCTCGTCTTAAAGACGAGAAACTGTTTTAACAGGGAATCTGCAATCCTTTTATCACCGTTGACTACAATATATTTGTAAAACTTATTCGCTTAAATAATGGCACAGTTTAATTATCTCAATGAATTAAACAGCTTGGCCACTATTGACGGGCCGATAACTCGTGGGCCACTACAACGATGGGTAAAAAAGAGCAACAGTGAGAACATAAATCCTTCTTTGAGTGCTTCCTTAAAAAATATATCAAATATTAATTTAAGTTCGTGTAATCAGTCAATGCAAAAATTGTCTATATCTGCTAATCATAGTAATAACAGTAATATATCTAATAACAAAACACCTACAAGGATAGAAAACAAAAAAGGAAAGAAGACACCATCTAAAAACAAGTCACCAGGTAGATTTTCCATACTCAGTTGGTCAAACTAAGTTGTATTTTAAATTTTAACAAACAGTATGCATCTGTTTATTCGAAACGTCACCAAGTAAACTAGTATTTTTAATAAATAATTTGAATTACAGGTCGCTCTACAACTCCCACTCCTAATAAAGCCTCAAAGACTCCAAATAAGGCTGACAGATTTATTCCTTCAAGGAGTAATTCAAATTATGATTTATGTCATTACATGGTAAGCTATCACTATTATAGTTACCATATACAATAATAATAGGTACAATGAATTATTAACTTTACTTCCAGCTAAGTCGGGATGAAGACAAAAAAGAGGAATTTGCACTTCAGTCTGTAACTAGTGAAGCCATTAGTAGGGCTCTCACAGATACAGAGCCGGGTAAACTATTACAGTATACCTGTAAAGCTCCTGCAGCCCCCGAAGGATATAACAATAGGCTACGTGTTGTATATTCACAGGTCAGTGTAATTAAATAATGTTACATTTTAACACAGATTGTAATATAAAATTTATGCAGGATTGGCTGTTCCCGCATTGTGCATGGTTATGGAATGTGTTAAAAATTAAGTGGTGCATTATGATTTTCAACACTTAATTCCTTCTGTACCATGGTTTTATTTACTATTTATGTTAGATTTTACAGAACAAGATTGTATGAATTCATATATGAGTGTTTGACACACATATATAGGCCTCCTCCAAAACATATCTGCTTCTAGACCCTCACAAAATCATCTTCCCATCATCTTACTGTCTGTACTAATTTGTTGTTTTTTTGGTTCATTTATCATGTGTCTGTCTGTCCATTTCCATTTTTATGTAGGATACAACATGGAATAAAAAAATAATGTAGGCTTTCAATAATCTCCTTAAGTTTAAATTTGTTTTATAAATACAATACTTAAAATTATATTTTTTTAAAAACAGGCTAAAGTACCATCAACTGTTAAGAACTCAACAAGATACATTCCACAAGCCCCAGAAAGAATTCTTGATGCTCCTGAAATTTTAGATGATTATTGTGAGTATATATTACAAATTTCTTACTTCTATTGATTAGATTAATTTATTTTTGGCCATACTGGCTAAGCATGATTGTATTACTTGCATTCCTACTCGGGCAAAAAACATATTTTCATTTCCCGCCTTTAATAGCCAAAATATGTTGTTAAGTAACTCAACTCACAGAGTGTTCAGTTCAGTTGGAAAGCAGTTAAGTGACACTAGGTCCTCTGCTTACTTTGCTATATATGGAATAAAGAGTATAACTTAAAAAAAACAAGATAACTTTGTTATAAACATCATTCCAATAATTGACTATTATCTCATACCCATGCTGACTTTGTTTTGTCTTAATTACCTTGTTTGTTGAATTGTTGATTTAATGTGAACTTTTTATGTATTAACAAACATGAAACTACTTGCTCATATACAAAACATATAATTATAAAGAATTTAAAAAAAGGCATTATGAATGTATATATTTTTATGTACATAAAATTAGCAATGAATATGATTGGCATATTACTGACCGTCACAAATCATCTGATGGTCAACAATCAAATTCAAGAGAAAAAATATTCTTCGGGAAATGATTTATTTTCTTTTCCAATCTCTGGTAACAAGAAAAGTGCCGTTCAAATGCGCCACTCAATATTCATCTCGCATTTCAATTGCGCAGTGCAAGGAGAATGGAGTGTTTTAACACTAGGTTCCCTCTGGGAACCCTGGTATGTGGGACTATGACATGAATCTAAAATAATAATTATAAATAAATTTATATTCACATTACAGACTTAAACCTAGTAGACTGGAGTGCATCTAACATACTTGCTGTTGCTTTAAATAACTCAATTTACTTATGGAATGCGGGTACAGGACAAATAGAACAACTGTTGTCTCTAGAAGCTTCTGAAACAGTTTGTTCAGTAGGTTGGGTCCAAGGTGGAGGATCTCATTTAGCAGTTGGAACTTCTTCTGGTATAGTTGAATTGTGGGACTGTGAGAAAATTAAGAGATTGAGGGTATGCTTTTAAAATATGTTACATGTAAATTAAGAAATTATTTTGTTTCTTGATACAGTAAGGTGTACAAGTCATGGCCTCTGAAGTTAAGCTTTCTGAACTTATGTGCATTGTTCACTCAGGAGTATAAAAATTAAAAATAAGAAAAAATCCTAAAATCAATTATGGATAACTTCGGGCAGCCATGACTTGTCAACCTGTATACTTATATAATACATACACCAATAGTAAATTAGAGTAATAAAAGCATTCTATTATTTTTAACTGATTTTTAAAAATCAAATTAGTTGTGGTATTTATTCAAACCAGGTTAAGAATATTCTATATATATGTATATATATATATATATATATCTAGATTATAAATAATAGGCTGCATTAAAACTCTCCAAGAGATTTGAACTCCCTCATCATATTTAGCTAAAGTCTTAACTGTCACACTCAATGTGATAACATCTTACATTATATTATTAAATAATAACAACAACCTTCAGGCAATGGAAGGTCACTCGGGCCGCGTGGGGTCCCTGGCATGGAACCTGTACATGGTGTCGAGCGGCGCCCGCGACGGACAAATAGTGCACCACGACGTGCGACAGCGCGACCACGCTGTCGCCACGGTGGCTGCTCATACACAGGAAGTATGATCTTTAGTCTATAATAGTGTGATCTATTACAATATGCCATAAGGTGCTATTGCTATGCTAGTTGCTCATACGCAGGAGGTCGAACACCTCTTAATGCTTTTTTCTGCAAACCAGGGTGGAGAAGGCAGAGGAAGTCTAGTGTTAAGACCCCCCACTCTTGATTTTCCGCCCAATTTTCGAGACATTGAGTGTCGAGTGGCGCAACTCAACGCCGCGCTTTTTCCACTAGAGCAGAGAAATGAAAATAATAATTTTAGATATAGATAAGGGAATGAACCGTGAAAGCCACTATAGTGTGAATCTGGCCTAAGAATAGGTGCCCATTTATCACTAACACTTATTTGAGATATTGCACTGCTGTGTGCGGGATACTCCATGAAGCTGATTTTTTTTTATTATGATTGAATTACAATTCTTACAGATATGTGGACTAAAATGGTCACCAGATGGCAAGTACTTGGCCTCGGGCGGCAATGACAATTTACTCAACATTTGGCCCCTTGCACAAGGAGAGCATTACTCACAGCCCCAGTATTTGTATTCATTCAAGTAAGTGAATGTTATTTATTTTATAACTTTTATTTTATTTTATTGTCCATTTCCGTGTATTTATAGAAAACTAGCAATTTTGTTTGACGTAACCATGGAAATATGTAAATTTTATGTGCTCAACAATTTTATTAAATATTAAACGCTATAAAGTGCAATAATTGCAAACAATTATAGTATTAGCTTTAATAACGTCAAAACTGTTTAACCTATTTACAGTACTATTTACAGTTTAACAGATTTTACTTACTAAAAAAAATAAATATAAAATAGAAATAGACACACTTTATTATAAAAAAAAATATTCTAAAAATAAAAAAAATTTTCGTTATGTATATTGTGAGTAAGCGCGACAGTTGTGAATTCGATCCTACTCGGAGGAAATGAATGATTTAATATTTTTTCATTTCCTCGCTCTGGTAACGAGGCAAAGCACGGGAATGTTTCGAAAATTCGTTGGATAATGGAAGACGGGTTGTGTTATCACCAGTTTAAATGGGCAGGGACTGTGCGACATGCGTGATTCAGCGTGATGGTATAAAAAGAAAAGAAAAATTATTCATATCATCAGTATAATTATCATAAATATAAGTTTTCTATAATTTCCAGCCAACACCTGGCCGCGGTGAAGGGGCTTGCGTGGTGTCCGTGGTCGAGCGGCATGCTGGCGTCCGGCGGCGGGACGGCCGACCGCACTATACGCATATGGAATATCAATACGGGGGTTAATGTTAACACCGTTGATACTAAGTCACAAGTAGGTGGTTATGTTATTTTATATTGATATAATGTATTCGGGTGGTAGGAATATTGTTGCGGAGTGACAGTATGTGAGAGTAATCGCCGCGGTTGTAGGTTCGATTCCCACTCAGGATTTTTACCTGGATCCGGGGACCCTGTTTAGTTTGTGGGATACGGTATGAAGCTAAAAGAACGGTTACAATTTGGGCATATCGATAATGATGAAAGAATAATTTAAAAAATTATAAAGTAGGCATTAGCGTATCTTGAGATATTTTCTGGGAAAGGGCTTGGACTTTAGCTTTGAACAGATATGTTGTTATATATAAATGTTGTTTGTATTATTTTTTTTAATAAAATTTCTGGGATTGGGGCACCACACTGTTCTGAGGTGGGCATGGGCCACCTGGCCCACCCTGTAGGCCCGTACCTTCGTATGCCCATGAAAGTAGAGCGGTATTGACTT